>LPNX010394163.1:560743-586940 GCA_001517045.1 Pseudotsuga menziesii
AACTACTTTTTGTGTTCGTATTTTCGACATATCTCCCTGTGTTTTTACTCAAATTTCGACCAGGAGAGCTCGCTGGATGCGGAATTTGATTCCGCATCCAATGAGTACCCACACTGCATACTTTTGACGGACCCCGCTACCCCAAAAACAAGAAATACCTGAAAAAACGTGATGATNTGAGATAGGTGAAGAACCAACGAACATTGAAGATGGGTTACCAAATGCACAAATATTCAAGGTTGTAATGGTTGACGACTACTATGAGAAAATACTTCAGTTTTTGGCGACATGAACAACACCAGAAGGGTTCACTACGAATCAGAAGAAGCATTTGGTTGTTAGGGTCATGGATTTTCAATTGATTGTTGGAGAAATTTATAAGATGGGACCTCATGAGATCTTATGGCGATGTGTCCTACTGCATGAGCAGGAAAGGGTATTAGCGGAAGCACATGCAGGAGTCATAGGTGGACACTGTGGAGGTTACACAATGACCAGGAAGGTACTTCACGTAGGACTATGGTGGACAACTCTCAACGGGGATGCAACAAACTATGCATGGAATTGTGATGTTTTCCAAAGAACTAGGAAGCCATAATGAAGGGATGAGATGTCGTTAGTACCTCAAGTAATGCTACACCCATTTGATAAATGGGAAGTGGTTTTTGTGGGACCAATCAACCCACCAGGAAAGATAACCGGTGCACGATATATCATTACACCGATATATTATTTGACAAGGTGAAAAGAAGTTGCACCAGTTACAAATTTCACTATTGCGACGGCAGCATGGTTTCTATTTGAAAATGTTATCACTCACTTTGGATTTCCAAATATCTTGATGAGAAATCATGGGAGTCACTTCAACAATCACACCATCAATGCTCTAATAGAGGAATTCCAGATACAACATAATAAGAGTACCCCTTATCATCAACAAGATAATGGGAGCATTGAAGCATTCAATAAGGTGTTGGAGAATACACTCACAAAGGTCTGCAACAGGAACCGTGATGATTGGGATTTGAAGATTTCGACAGTTTTATGGGATTATCACACTACCTGCAAAAGGTTGACATGGAAGACACCATTTAAGTTGGTGTATAGGCAAGAGGCAGTCATGGAAATGGAATACATTGTTCCAAGTTTATGCATTGCAGCAGCCACAGGGATGGATGACGAAGGAGCATTGGAAGAATGCCTAGCTCAGTTGGTGTAGCTAGAAGAAGACCGCTTTGTCGCAGGATTTCATCAATACGTTGAGAAGGACCGACAGAAAGCATGGCAGGATAGGCATATCAAGAACAAACACTTTCATCAAGGAGACCTAGTGCTTCTATATGACAGTAAGTTCGTGAAACATCCAGGTAAGTTGCAAATGCATTGGCTGGGTCTTTGAGCTATTAATTTCATTACCGAGGGAGGTGTGGTACAATAGCAACATCTTAATGGTGTGATGTTTCCTAAGTTAGTGAATGGCAGCCAGGTGAAGCCCTACAGAGAGGGCCCGGTGCAATGTGATGTTTGAGGCTTTGCGCAGAATGGAAAAAAATGTTTTTGTCCAAGATAGCGATGAAGAGGCTGGCACAATGGAAGCAAGTAGCCATGCAATTAGATATGTCGAGTTCGCAATAACGGAGAAATGTGACGACGCCCGCAGGGATGCAATAGAGTCAAAATGGGTAATAAATATAGTAGTTAAACCAGTTATTCAGTAGCGTTGTTGGATGAGACGCACATTAATGGAAAATCTGGCCATTGGATCAGGAGGATCGGCGACGGATTTGGGTGATGAATGAAATATTTGCTCGAAATGATTGGAAAATTTTTCACATGATCGGTCCTGCATTATAAGAATTGGCAGGCCACGAATTGAAATCACCATTGTGAAGCTTAAGTTGTAGAGATTGATTTGGAAATATTTAGATGGGGTTGTAGATTTGAGATTGAAGAGTAGAGTAGAGTAATATTAGTTGCAGAGTGGAGTGAGGTTGAAGATAACAGCGGGTTATTGAAGAGTGTGTTGTGCAATGTCGCAATAGATTTCTAGCGGGAGTGTTAGGGGTTCACCAATCAGTGGTGTTCTGATTCTTGAGGAGGTGGCCATCATGCCGGTGGGCTCGCCACCAGTTACACAGAAGAAGAGAGGGGCCAATCGGTCCAAGTCAGCAACACAGAAGAAGAGGACCACCAGAGCTTCACAACGAGTAGAGGCAGAAGCCTACGAGCATGCAGGGTCATCCGCAATGGGAGAAGAAGGCTCCAAATTGAGAGTAGGGGTGACTGGACCGGACATCCCTGGCTTTGTTCCACCATGCAAACCTGGTGCAATGTAGAAAAAGCTAATGAAGAACCAAAAGTACTCTATCAAGATGCCATCCTTACCGAAGGGGATCAAATGCACGTTTGACATTGCACCCTGCTTGGTAAGAATGAAATATGTGGACCATGATCTACTAACATACACTAAGTGTACTGCAAACTCATTTGAGAAAAGGACAGGACAAGAAGGTGATCCAATGGTGCACACTTCGCATGATTGGGCGACAGGGTTGCAGTGATCGAGGATTCTAGGTCTCATTCATATGCCGCATTTTGGTCGATTTGTGGAGGCCAATGCATGTGCCAAACAATTGTTGGCATGTTTCTATGGAGGTTACCTATGGTTGGACCGACCAGTGCTAGTCACTTTGGAACTCATATCGTAGATCACGGGGTTGACTAAGCAAGGGCCTAATTAGTCGCAATACTTCTGCGAAAAATACAACGACAAGAGATTGGTCACCAAGATGAAAAATAAATATGACTTGAAGCACAGCGGATGTGCATATGTTGTGGATAGTATCAATGATCAAGTTATTCATATTGCAAAAAGGATCCTGGCAAGCAACTTCGTGAGTAAGAATCGTCCTAACCAATGCACTTCAAGGTTAATTGCATGTGCTGAGTTGTGCGTCGCGGGCGTACAATCGAACTGGTCGTTGTTTTTGTTGAACTAGTTGACTAAAGATGCTATGCTGGTGCCAGAGGGGAAGCAGCCATTCACATACAGTTGGTTGTTGATATTGATTGTGCTAGTTGCATGGATGGAGCCCGCAGACTACCAAGGGATGGATGTTGCAGTCGCCCAAGTCTACAGGGGTGCAAGGTATCAAAACCTCTGGCATCTCACTGAATAGGATAAGTTAAAGGACCACGCCATACAGTTTTGGTTGTATTGGGATGCATTGCAAGTTGCAGCCATGTATAGCCCACGGATATCTGAAGCAATGGTAGACAAGTATAGACGAGTCGTAATATTTGCCATAGGTCTGCATGCCATATATGTGCAAGCATGACGAGACCTGGAGCAAGAATGGTTAGCGATGCAGTATAATCCAACTAATGCCAAGATGGATGCAGTAGTGTCTGAATGGCCCGTGGAGTGGAAAGTGCCAGTGAGTGTGGAGGAGGTATCAGACCACGAAGCGGGTCCTCCACCTAATGTGCCAGTGGATCAAGCACTTGTTCATGAAAGTGATCAGGATTCAAGAGAGGCATCATCAAGGACCCCAACTAATTCAAAAGTAGAGCATTAGTATGAGGAAACCAGGATGAAGAGAAGGAAAGAGCATGGAGAGGCTAGCGACACAACACCAATGGCGGATAACCATGTGAACCACATCATTGCGGAAATCATAGCGTCGAGAGCTGCAACTGAAGCTCAATTGAGGAACCACTCGACGGAGGGATTTATAGAGGTAAAGTCACAGATAACATCACTAATTGATCCTATCTTGGAGAGAGTACCTAAAGCCAATTTGTTGAGGCATACATGTGAGATTAGTACAGGGAAGAGGGCTAGGATTGTACCAATTCCGCCTCGATCATTGGAAACACGGAGTGAAGATGTTGATGCATATTTGCAGCAGTTTGAAACAATTGCGCTAGACATCAATGAGCTACTGACACACACATTGGTGCGACCTCAAAGGTTAGCTGCTTGAGAACTAGTCAAACGGGAGCAAATCATTGGCGGTCATATTTTGAAATCCCAAGAGCAAGAAGAGGCTGCAAGGAAGGAAATCGAGAATTTGAAAAAGGAGCAATATAGGCTCGTCATTGAGAAAGCGCAATTATGGGATGCCAGGACAAGGCTAGAAAAAGAGGTTTCTTTCTCCTATCAGGAGATTCTAGAAATACCAAAATACATGGACGCAGAGGGCAAGGCACAGAATCTCGATAAAGTTGTTTTTGATTTCAGACAGGATATTGAATACTTGTAGGTGTTGGTGAACCCAAGAACACCTTCATAGAAAGTTGCGGAGTGCAAGAATGCCATTGAGTACATTGCGACACAGCTTGAGGAAATGGAGAAAGAGGCCATGCTAGTTACTGATGCAACTACACAATTTTGGGGTAGTGTGGTCCAAGATGAGCAATTAGAACAACTCAATATGCAACTGAGAGAAGCGGAGGCACAATTGACTACACTGAGGACATCCCTCGAAATGATGGCCCTAGTTGTGCTGGTAATAAAAGCGGTGGAATTAAAGGAGTTACAGCAGTGAGTCACAAAGGAGAGGGAGCGTCAATAGAATCGTACAACTTAGCTTGAAGAGTTTCAGGACATTCACGTGTAGCTATTGATGAAAGCAGTTACTGTACTTCAAGCAGTGTAGGACAATCAAAGAGATGTAAATGCAAAGATTGTTTAGCATCCACTAGAGCAGGAAGTTACAGAATGCATGGAAATTAGTGATAAGGTGAAGGAGCAAGTCAAAGAAGTCACATAGCAATACGAGGACTTCATTATTAAAATCAATGACTACACTATTTCCAGTTGACGTGGCTCGAGGGCGAGCCACAAGTTTGTGTTGGGGTCATGTTGGCACACGGTTTTCATGGAGAGAAGTTGCGCAACACTAAGGGTGATGCGCAAGGTCAAAGATTATGCGCAAGGATGAAAGATGATGCGCAAGGAGAAATATGGCACTCAAGGAGGAAAAATCGACAAAGAGTCGGCTTGGTCATAATTTTGTAGGACTTGGTCATTATTTTGTATTTTTTGGTCCAAGTAGTTAGGAAATTGATCTAAGTGGACCATTTTGTAAAAGGCGCAAGCCTATAAATAGAGATAGGAGTGTAATGTTGAAGAGATATCAAACAAGATCTATCTGGGGAAGAATCTGAATCTTATGTTGAATTGTACTCTGCGGAGACTATTAAATGTTTTGTCGCAACTATAATGTTTTGAGAACCTGTGATGATGTAGAAGTGATATGACATGACGGATTTTTGACTAAAACATTTTATCTTATCTCTTTTTGTTTTCCTGTTTTCCCTGTGATATGATGTGAATGAATTGAAACCGCAATATGATGGTTCTTTCTTAATGATGTGATGTTTTTATGTTTTAAATCATGTTATGGTGATCGATCTATTTATAAGTAACTACCTTGCTACAGTCTGAATGTGTTAATGCAATCTGATGATTGATGATATGGATATGCGGTAATGAATTCATGTTTGATATTTGAAGTAATGATGCAATAGATAAACAATAGATGCACAAATCCTCCTTCTTACTGCAGAAACGTGGTTTCGACAATTCTCCCTTGAACATCTCGGGTGAGACCTCATCTTCTCCGCAGGTTTTGTTGAACATGGTAAAACATGTCTGGCCTGGTGCTTAGGGAGATCGTTGAGGCAAGGGTGTCGACAAAGAGTGAACCCCTGTCGAAGGATCTGTGTTAATAGAATTTTTTAGAATTAGATAGCATTTATATTTTCTAGTAGAAACCATGAACTAAATAAGACATGGTGGCATTGATTATATGATGTAAATTGGAAATGTTGAATAATAAACAATTCTAATCATGAATGTGAAAGGAAACTAAATGTGGGGTGATGGTATCCACATGATAGGGAAAGGTTAATGGCTAGGGAATCCATGAGTATCCAAGTAATGATGAAGGGTTGTTATCATGGTTCCTTCAACATTGAATGGAAATAGAGTTGTTTTCTTAGTTGCCTAAAATCCTACAAGTGTTAGTATAATTTTAATGTTAAGCATTGTGAAACAACACATCATTTGCATAAGATGGTGAATGTATTAATATTCGCTTAGGAGCTAAGACCAGATATTATTATTACTACGAAATCATTATTATGCAAGGAAAATTTTATTATGGTGACCTTTTAGCTTACAAAGGCTCCGAAAATTATTATTAGTCCGAGTGCATAATAATACACCTAAAATATTATGATTACAAGCCTAAGTGAGAGCCTAATGGCAAAGTCAAATCCTATTATCTAAGGAATCATTATATAAATTAAAAATATTGGTGTTCATGTGTGTGTGTGTGTGTGTGTGTGTGTTAAGCCCTAAAGGTTGGGAACAGTTCCCCCTATAGTTTGGCACTTTACCCCCTATATGGTAGTGTATTACATCATTGATGTAGGCTTGGGTCTATTAGTGGGTCTATTATTTTTTATTGTACACCTTTGTCTCCTATATATAGGAAGGAGATATTTTAATTTGAGGAAACATTGTATATTGTCTTCTCTTGGGTACACATTACATGGTGTAAGGAGGTTACTCCCTCAAAGAGGATTGTTATTTATCTATATTCTTAATTATTAAGGCATGTACTACTCTCTTCTCAACTATTTCTTCTCTTTTTATGCTATTTATAGGACTTGTGTATGTGTGTGTATACATATACACATATATATATATTAGATGTATTGGTATATATACATAAATATCAATATACATATTCATTATAGATGTATATTTAGTCAATGTATATATATTATATACAAATAAATATCAATGGAGGAACACCTTAAGATAAAAATATAATAATTTAATATATTATAGGATATAAATTCTTTAATATAAAATATACATATTTGTTTAAACAAGAAAATAATAGTTATAAATGGAAAAAGTTAAAAGAAACAAACGAGAATGGTTAGGGATTGGTGCCCTCAAATGCCCTCATCTTTTACAATTTATGATGTATCGATAAGAGGAAAAAGCGGTGAATTGAGGGGGTTATGATGAGACTTCTCTACATGGGAAGTAAGGGTCAACCTTTGGAGAAAGGGGTTGATACCCAACCATTTTAGAATTGAGGAATATATTATTTTATGAAGGGAGATTACTTTTGTAGGAGTTGAGTTTGTTCATCCTTAGTGTGATCAAAGTGTTCTTAACTTTACAATAAAGAGGTAGAATCAATTATCCTTGAATGTACTTCGTGTGTATCTAGTTGTATATTCTCCTGCATTAATAAATGATAATGTTGGGTGAAGAGAGACTTCTCTCTTGGGAGAGGAGACTCTATCCTCTGTCAAATTATATATATTGTTTACATCAATATTAGGAGAAGAGGTGGACCAACTCCTATCTATTCTTTGCAAATGTTATATATTGTTTTCACTTGATTGAGAGAGGGAAGATGCCATTTATTTTTAGATTATTATATTTTAAATGTGTTGTATAGGAGAAGGTGATTCCCCTTGTTAGCATTGTTTGTTACATCTTTGTGTTTTTTCCAAAGAAAGAGTGCGACCTCATAATAGAGAACCGTTTACACTATTTTTTATTGAACAATGTTTAATGTGCAAAGCAGAGAGTAACATGTGTGGAGGTTCGGCCCCATGAATTTCCTTTAAATGATACAAGATCTTTTACCTATTGTTTAGTCATTTTATTGTACTAGATAAGGGTCACACTCTTCCAAGAGAGTGGAATTTTATTACAAATTAAGTAATTAAGTAAGTTTATTGGTTCTAGGGTTATGCTTTGTTAGAGGAGCCAAACTTTACATGACAGTAATGATTTATTCATAGTTCTGGTATACATATGTGCTTTGAGGGAATGCTCTCTTATGGAGATTCCATATCTATCTTTTCATTTTATGATATATTGATTGAAGATGCAAAAGTGAGAAGATTCAGCTCCAGACTTTCTGTATGATTGTTATATTGATATTTTTGTTTGGATTTGAAGAGTGAAGAGACCTCCTAATAGAGCCAATATCTACAAATTTTTGTGCAAATCCTAATTGCATTCTACAGTTTGATTTGCCTCTAATTAGAACAATGTCATCATGATAACTAAATGTAATGGCTCATATCCAATTTGTTTTCTTTTGACTCTTCTAGCTTTGATTTTGACCAATTTCAACAACCAAGTGTTTGGGAATGAAATTATGTATATGTTTCATAGCTTAGGCTATTGTGGAATCCACTACCCATTTAGATATAGCCCATACTTGAATTGTTGGAAAAATACATTCAAAAGGTTTTCCTTGTGAGTTTTATTAATTATGTACGACCATCACCTATAAAAATAACAATGGATGTTTCTTTAATTTTAGAGAAAAACGACGTTGAAAGGAGTGCTAACAATTATGATCTCATCTTAAATGCATTTTACAATACAATAGGTTGTGTAAGAGCTCAATATCAGTCTCTAAGGACTGGTTGTATTCTTGAAGAGATCTATTTATATTTAGTTGGTAAGAGCCGAGAGCATTTCATTATTTAATTATTGAAAATAAAGTTACTTGTTAGTCACTAAGAGATAAGGACTCTTATTTATTTAATTGATAAGAATAAAATTTATATGATTAATTAATAAGATAAATGACCACAACGAAGGATTTAAAATGGACATGACTCTACTATGTAATGAACTTAGCTAAAAAAATAACAAGTTATGAGTTCATTGTATTTACTAGCATTCGATCTTGGCTGCTAAGTAAATCCAGTAGCATTGTGGGATTATCATCCATTTCTTGTCAAGGAATTATTAAGAAATGATTTATGTCGATCAGTCACCTTAGTGGATACTTTTCCCAACTCGAGGGTGGCCTCTCAACTCAAAGAGTATAGGCTGGACAGAGTGCCTATGGTTGGGTGGAGAATTGCAGTTGCATATTCACTCACTCACATTGATCTATTTTTAGCTAAGTATTTTATATCTGTTAAGTTATTGATATTAATTAAACATTCTTTATTTATGATACTAGTATTGTTCACATCTATATCTACCAATAATTATATTATAATATTTCCATAATTTAAACATGTTATTCTTATAATTCAAGAGTTGCAATAGAATGAATACAAATGCATAAAAATATCACATACTTTCATTATTGTAATCCTCAATGTTTTAAATATGTTACTATGAGATGACATAGAAGATATCTAAAGAATTATTTGATTGTCCTTATATTCCTTGAGATAGTTTGGACTAATTGGTTAATGATAAATGCTAAATTACAAACTATGAGTATAATTAGCAAATTGAGAATTAAACTCTGTCATATTATGCATGTGTTTATAATTGATATTGTACATGACAAATCACAGAGAATAAGCGTTCTTAAATAAGTGTTATATTGTAAAATTTAATGTAGTTGGATGAGGGGTTGGTTGGGACCATCATCATGCATTTATAAAAGTAGTTTGAAATCACTTAAATTTATATCCTTTTAAATTGTATATCCTTTTAGATAAGAATTTATTTAGAAATTCATAATAAAAAGCATTGGATTTATGTAAAAGTAAGTGTTTCTCAGTGACATAATACTGTCCTCCATAACTTTCATTACATCTAACATACATACATGTTAATGGTAATGTGACCTTTTGGTTATTGGTCAACTCATTATATTGCATGAAATATACATGTTAATAAATATAATTTAACTTATTACTTTTTACATGTGGTAGAACATTCATAAATGTTAAATGTCATGTGTGTTGCATAAGAACTATTAGACGATGACTAAATATGCGGAAAGATTATGAAATTGTATTATATAGATGTGGGAATTTGAGGTTTTTTTATGGGAATAAATATTGTTTAGAGTTAAGAGAAAAACTCCATATCTTATATCTCTTATATCTCAATTGGATATAGTGTGTATATTATAAAATGGTATTATAGCGAGCTACAACACTAGGGACTATTGAAACCATTAGCTTGCTAGTAAGTTGTGTGTGAAACAAACCATTGAGTAATTAGATTCATGGTTTCTTGCACAATTGTTTTACTTTGTTGGTATGCATGCATATTGAAAAGAGATTTGATGAAGCTTGAATATTGTAAATTCTTACACATTTATTTTTGTATTATTGTATGAATATGTGTTATTATGCTTTAATATATGGAAAAATATTGTGCCATTATAAGATAGAAGTTGGTTATCTAAAATAGAGGTCCATGCTTTCATAATCAATTTGAATAAATTATATGTTACACATGATTAAATTACAAAATGGAACCTTTTAGGCCAGTGGTGGTCTAAACTGACATTATAAATTTCATATTAGCTACGGAGATTACAATTTAATTGTTACAATTATTATCTGAAGCATATGAAATGGTATGAATATTGTTGATATGCTTGAGAAATGATGAGTGACCATATGATTGCATGAGTGCATGGATTGTATATGTGATTAAATTAAATTAATATGGAATGAGTATATGTTGTTTTCGAATGATTATGGATTCATTTACGATTGAATGATGGATTTCAATCATGATAATACATTGTGCATGTGTATAAAGACATAGTGGATAATGTTGTTGTAAACTTTAGCATGGAATGAATATGTCACTATCATTTTTTTACCACAAATTTCGACGGCCTAAATGTCTAATTTTCGACATATTGATGTCGGCAATTCGGTAATCTTCTTTCTTCTAAAACATCGGTTTAATTTCACATGATTTTTAACAGTGAAATACACACCTCAGAATTCTGGGATCATGTTGTCGAACAACCGATGCCAAATTTCACTCCATATCTGTCGAAAAATTGACGATGTCTCCTTCATCTTTGTCGAATATCGGACGACTAATTCAAATATTCAATCCGAGGAATCGTCCTTAATACCTGTCGAATAACCGACGCATTGAAGGCATTGATAGTGTAGCATATATGTCGGATTTGATGGATATCTAACGAACCCTTTCACTACTTAAAGGTCACAAATCCGACGACTAATCTTTCTTGAAGGTCGAATAACCGACACACTGAAGGCATCGGTAGTGTAGCATATATGTTGTATTTGATGGATATCTAACAACCCGTTTCACTACTTAAAGGTCGCAAATCCGACGACTGATCCTTCCTTCCGGTCATATAATTGACAATCGAAAGTCGTTGGTAGTGTAGTATATATGTCGGATTTACTAATTATCCGATGACAAATGCCACCCCAGATATGTTGGAAAACCGACGACCCTGTATAAATTTATAATAAAAAAATAACCCTTTATAGCCCCAACAATAAATTGGGAAGCTTGAAGTAGGTTTGGGGCTAGTGTCTTACCCTAAGTAAATTCACTCTCACTGTATGGAAAATATATTAAAGAAGTATTACTCGCAATTCTAAATTAGATACTCCAAACAATTTGAGGCAAAATCTAACTTGTCAAACTAAAGAAGGAAATATAATTTTGTTGAGGAACTAGAATTCATACCTTAACAAATTTATGAATCCCACTACAACAAATTTGACTTTTAGGGGTGTTTGTATTCCGCCTCCAAAAGTCACTTTTGGGGGTGATTTTGGCTTTGGAGGCAGTCTTTACAATACCACCCCTATTAGCACCAATGCTAAAGTTTTGACTTTTAGGGGCAGCTTTGGAAGAGATCAAAAATACCCCTAAAAGTGACTTTTGGGGGCGGTTTAGAACCGCCCCCCCCCCCCGGCCCCCAAAGTGACTTTTAAGGGAAATTATAAACCCCCTCATAGACACCTATGGGGGCGGTTCCAAACCCCCCACAAAATTCCTTATTACAAACATTTGGGGGTGGTTACAAACCCCCCTTGTAAGTACCTACGAGGGGGTTCAAAACCCCCCTTGTAAGTACATATGGGGGCGGTTTCAATCCCCCTTGTAGGTACCTGCGAGGAGGTTCAAACACCCCCCTAAAAAGTATTTATTACAAAACTTTGGGGCAGTTATAAACCCCCCTCATAGGTACCTATGGATGCGGGTTCGAAACCCCCCCTAAAAATATTTACAAACCTTTGGGGTGGTTATAAACCCCCTCGTAGGTACCTATGATGGCGGCTCAAAACCCCCCTTAAAAGTATTTATTAAAAAACTTTGGGAGAGGTTATAAACCCCCCTCGTAGGTACTTATGAAGGCGGTTCAAAACCCCTCCTAAAACTCTTTACAAACCTTTGGGGGCAGTTATAAACCCCCCTCGTATGTACCTACGGAGTCTGTTTGAAACCCCCCTAAAACTCTTTACAAACATTTTGGGGGCGGTTATAAACCCCCCTCGTAGGTACCTACATAGGTGGTTCGAAACCCCCCTAGAACTCTTTACAAACCTTTGGTGGGGGCGGTTATGAACCCCCCTCATATAAAATTATAGGAGGGGTTTGAACTCCCCTCGTAGTAACATATGAAGTCAGTTTAGAACCCCCCTCATAGCCATAATAAATCATAATAAAATATGTTTTATTTAAAATATCAATATTGCAATATAATTAGGGCATTAAGGAATCGAACCTTCAACCTCCTGCTTGTAAAGCAGGTTCTCTTCCATTGAGCTAGAACCCTTTAAGAATTGGGGAAAAGGGCAATATTAACACCAAGACCTATTTTGTCTTGCTAGTTTTTACATTTTTTTTTAAGAAGCCATAGAGTTGTCATTTTCTCATTGTTTGCATTTATGGTTTTCCCTCTTTCACCTCTTTCCTTTTCAAGTTCCATCTCTCAAAATTTTGTGTGTGTGCAAATTTAATGGAGGAAATAGATTATGTTCATCTATGAAAGCCATGAAATTGGCTCATAATGCTCATGGGCAATGCCAAAAGCATATGTGAGTGCAAGAACATCAAGACACATGTTAAGCTTCATACATAGTGCTGGAAATAGATATTCCAACCATGAAAATCCATGTCAATGCTCTATAAACCCAGGAAGAAAACACTATTAAACAATAAAAATGAGACAAGTAAATGACATGTCAATTTTTTTATAAAAGAGAGGATGGTCATAAATGTCATTTCCATCCATGAATCCCATGTTTGCATGCTTGAATATGCTTGGTTTTTCAATTTCATTTCCAGCCATGGGAATTCTCTTACATGGTTGAATGCTGTTTCTTTTTTAGCTTTATTTTTTATCCATCCAATGCAATTTCCAGCCTTGTTGTCTTTTTCAAACCAGAAATTGCATTATATCTCAATACCATAAATTGTATTATATCAAGCATTGCATTATATCTCAATACCATAAATTGTATTATATCTCCTTGAGATAGCTCTATGAGATTCCTCAAAACAATATAAAATTCACCATAAACCAGTGCCAAAAACCTTAACTCCAACCTCCATTCCTAGCCTAGCATACCATTCTGTATTTATTATATTACTTTTTTTATGTTTGATTAGATAGAAGAGCAAGACTTCATAGCCTCAAGCATGATTGAGCATACATCCTTTCTCAATTTGTCTTATTGGTTTTTACATTTGTTCTTTTTTTTTTCTTTAGAATCAAGAAAGCTACAATGTTCTCAGTGTTTGCATATATGGTTTTCCCTCTTTCCCCATCTTTCCTTTTTAAGTTCCTTCTCTCAAAATTTTGCGTGTACAAATTTAACGAAGGAAATGGATTATGTTTCTCTATGAAAGCCATGAAATTTGCTCATAATTCTCATGTGCAATGCCAAAAGCATTTGTGAGTGCATGAACACCAAGACACATGTTAAGATTCATACATAGTGCTGGAAATAGATATTCCAACCATGAAAATCCATGCCAATTCTCTATAAACCCAAGAAGAAAGCACTATTAAACAATAAATTGAGACAATTAAATGACAGGTCAATTCTTTTATAAAAGAGAGGATGGCCATAAATGTCATTTCCAGTGATGAAATCCATGATTTCAATCTTGAATTGACCTACTTTAGTGGTCGTTTAGTGGACATTAGTAAAATTATCTTATATCTCTTCTATTCTAGTTTATTTTTTATAGGTACCCACTATGAAATCAAAACTTCCAATTCCTACATCATTGAAATGTTTTTTCATAATGAAGTTTTTTATTCTAATGCATTTTCAATATTTCCAAATATGGTAACCATGAATATAGGAATACATGTCTTGAAAAACTGAGTATAACAAAATAAATGGTAAGATACACTTGGCAAATAATTTTCTAGAAACAGACAAATCAACAGTTTTATATACTCAATCAGCATATCCTGAGGTATCTCAATGATAACTTATCAACAACACATGGCGCAATAATAATTCTCCATACCTTTATCCGCGGGTTTTTAGAGTATGACACATAAGAGCTCTCAAGACTTGAACCACGGATAATCCCTAATGATTTCCCTATATTTCAAGAAGATGGTTGAGAGAAATAATCTGAAATATTCATCGTTTTCTTGTGTGTAGGTAAGCAAATAGACTAGCATGGAACAAACAGAAGTATAAACAACAATTAAACCTCAAGAACTACTAGTAAGTGAAAATCAAGGCAACCTTTGTCCAAGCACCAACTTAACATATTTAACATAAATTTGTTCATTGGTATAAATCTTAGAGTGACAATATAGGGGAAAATGTCAAAGTATAAATTTTCCCCTATATACCGCCAAGTGATAGAATAATAACTAAAAGAGGACAGAAATCCACCAGAGTACATTATCACTATCAGTAGTCTTTGAAAGAATGTTGATGAGTTGTGTAATACAGACTAATCTAAAATTTAACCAAGAACTCAGGAAGTTTGAAACCATTGGCATCACTACAAACCATGACAAGCAGACCACTATTTCCAAGGCTGGGAACTCCTAAGAAGTGCATTTGACAGTGGATTTATTGCTCGTTTGAATTGTTGTGTTTAGTTCAATTTGAGAGTTTAATTGTGCAAGCTATTCATAATTGTTGTTTCCTACAGATTTTTCTCCAGCAATTAAAACTGGAACAGCTCATTAACATGGCAAACGGATCCATGCATCCCTCTGCATGGATTCATGTGGAGCTATTCTCAATTTTTATTTTTCCTCTCTATCAGCGATCATAATAAATTGTCGTAGTTAAAGAGAAAGTTGGAATTTGGAGAATTGATGTACAGGATGACAGGCATGTGTGGTGATATGTGTGCACGCTGTTCATAATTGTTGTTGCCAACAGTGTTTTCTCCAGCAATTAAAACTGGAATTTGCATTAAATCAAGCAAACCTAGGCATGATTCAACCCTTAACAATGGTGAATTTGCAGTTCTGTGCAAGTATTTGGGTAAAAGATGTTGATGAGCAGAATTCTTATTAATTATGAGCACTTCTCATCATTAAACAAGGTGTCATAGACACATGGTTAAATATTTCAAAAACAGAAGCAAAATGACACAAGTTTGGGGTGTTAAGTTAGGCCCAAGTGGTTGTCCAGTATAAGTAGTGTTGCACCTCTTGATAGGTGGTGGATTTTAGCCTCTCTAGTATCATGAAAGCATCTAAAAAAATTAAAATGGATTTGGATGTTTGTAAATATGTGGAAGTAATAGCAATCGAACAAATACAAGATGGTGAACTAGCAATTTTCCAATTCTTGGGCTAAAAATGCACTAAATTTTGTAGGTTATATGCTGAGGTGCCATATTGGTATTGATCAAGTAATATTTATTGTCTAGGTTGCTGCAATCCATTGTGAAATTTTTTATACTCTAAATGGTAAAAAGGGCTACAAGGATGAAAGATATCATTTATGGTTGCACTCTCTTTTTTCCAAGTAAAACCTCGTGGGATCCCCTCTCCTTCCTAGGAATATCTGAATGGAGGATAGCTCAACTGCAACCACAATAGCGGTTGGTAATTCTAAGGTATTTGATTGGATTTGAACCTTTGACATATGGCCTCCCTGTTGGCAACATGCATTGGGTGGATGGTTTAACTGATTTAGCTAACCCTTGGGGCTTTATGGTGAAGCTCTGCACAAGTCTACATCTACTTTTTTATCCCAAGAGCTCTATCTATTGAAAGATGGAAAATGTCTAAGCACTAAATAGCTCTAGATATAGGTCTTATTATTATTAGTGGGCATTGAATAGAAGGAAATGTTAGAGAAATACTTTGTTCATGATTTTTTTGGTTAGGATTTTATCAAGCTATCTTATATATATGTATATATAGTCACAGTTTTTCAAACATGCCAGTGTCTTGAGATAATAACCCTTTTATATGAATTTTGGATTGGGGAATATGTTAGGGCTGGTCTGTTAGTAGTTTTAGTAATCAATGAAGGAATCCTTTCTGTTCCACAGTTATTATCTGGATGCATTTGAGTATATTATTACATTGTACTTGCTATTGCATCAAATTCAAAACCCGACAGCTATTATAAGCTTTTATATAATTATAATAGCAATGACAACTGTTCATTATAATGGAAACGACAACCTCTTTGGTCCTCTTATTAGGGAGATGCTGAAAGTAATAGAATTACGGAAGTGAAGGGTAGCTATTATATTCACAAATACTTGCTACTATAATTTCTAAAAACATGTCTTCCCTGGTGCGTTGTTGGAACATGCTCAAATATAACAAGTTCTTTGAAGTGCAACCTTGGCTTTCGTTGGCTTATATTTTCTTAAACTTGTTTGTAAAGCTATCTCATATGTAATAATTTGCTGATTTTTATGGGAGGGCAAATCTTATGGTTAAGTTCGTCAAATTTCATCCTTTACATTTACCACTAGACTGCCATCCTGCGCGAAACTTCATAGCCTCCCTACAGCTGCGCCTATCGTCACTAAATCGCTGTGAGAAATTAAAATTCAAGCGAGGTTGTGCTTCTCCCGACGCCCTAGACCGGAACTGGTTAATGCGAAAATTGTTTCCGTGGACAAACTATTTCGTGGGCCCGTGGCAAACCATTTCGACATCCATGAGAACTAGTTTGTAAGCAAATGTGATCGTGGGACAATTGACGATGCAAATCATTTCGATAGTCATATTATTTAAAAGAATGGGATTATAATTGTGTTTTCCTTTGTCTCCATAGTTCTTTCGATCCGACCTTGAACTATGTTTCCTTTATATTCGATTAGTTTATTATTGATAGGTTAATTTTTATTATTATTTATAGGTTGATATACTTTAATGTTTACATTATTAGTTATCTATTTTTTTGTGAGGTTAGTTGTAATAACCGCTGCATTGGTCCCTCACATTTATACACAAGTCTTTACGGAGATGGGTACTCCACTTCAAATAATAAATGAATTTCTTAATATGAATCTGCTCAACTCTCTAATAGGACCTGAAATGTTGGATGAACCTATTCCAGTTGAATATCTTAGAATTCAATTAAGCTCTTTGTTGCCTAAGGAATTGAGTAAAGGAGAGAAGTCCAAAATGATGAAAAAGGTAGATGCGACAGTTAGTGGTTACAATGACTATGTCAATACAGTGGGTGGGATGCATCATGCAGAGAAGTGGAATGAATATAAATCACATCTCAATAGTTGGGAATATCTCGGCTTTAACTATATCGTTCATTATTAAATGACAATGAATATGAATGAATATACTAAACATATGTCTATGTTGAACTATTTAAAGCAGTTAATTGAGGAGGAGAATTTTCTAGATCCCTATGTAGTTATGAGAATAGCGGAATATAGATTTAAAGGGCCTTACCTACGATGTGTTGACTATGAAGTGATAGCCTTGGCAGTAATGCGACTGTTAATGAAGTACGCTTACAATACAGGGAGTTCTTTTGGTAAGTTTACTATTGGTTATATCATGAAAATTCCAATAGGGAAAGGGAATGTTTCCTATAACATTAGAGAAGCTATTTCTATATATGATAAAAGAGGAAAACCTGTTCCAAAGGCTGTATATGAAAGTATTTTGAAATTAGTAATACAAAAGACGGAAGACTACAATAAAGAGGTGCTATCAGGTTTATTCCTTCGAATCTATCTAGTGGGTCTGAAGGAAGAGGGAATTCTTAGTAACGATGAGATTGATATCAACCTTTGGGAATTCATGAAAGGTAGCATAGGTGGTGGTGTACCTGAAGAAGTTCACCCTATGGGTTATGGGAAGTGTGGTAATACTAACCATGTGATTTCCCTCAAACCTACGAGTTAGCAGGAAAGGGAGCCTTTCATAGTAGCTGATACAGAGACTGTTATGATCAATATTGTTCATGTGCCTTACACTGTGGGATTCTTAGCAGTTCTTCCGGGTGTGATATTGGTGCCATGCCAGAATATGATATTCATACATATTTCAGTGAAGATGATTTTTTATTTATATCAGAATTTGAAGAAAGGAGTACTAATATGTTGTTTCAATTTGTTGAAGATTTAGTAATTGTTGCTAATAAAACTAATATTATAACAGTTTACTTCCATAAATTTTCTCGATTTGATGGTATTCTCTTACTTAAATATTTTTCCACTCATGGGAAGAAGTACACCATCAAACCTTTAATGAAGAATCTCCATCTTTACGAGTTAAAAGTGTTACTGGGTAAAAAGATGGTGTTTTGTATAAGAGATTCATTAACATTGCTTCCTAGTATTCTTGCTAAATTGGCGAAAGCATTATGCCCCCAATTAGGATCGAAAGGCTCCATAGCACATGACAAAGTGGAAGTGTCGAATCTTGTGGCATAGCAGAAAGAATTGTTAGATTATCTTAGACAAGATATTCGTCTGTTATGAGGTGTGATGTAGAAAGCTCAGGAGATCTATTGGGGTGAGTACCAAGTGGATATAGTGGATTGCATTACATTGTCAGCGCTGGCTATGACGATCTATCGTATGAGATATTACGATGAGAAGGGGTGGCCTATTCATATCCCGAGTAGGAACGAAGATACATTTATTCAGTGGGGTTGTTATGGTGGTCATGCGGATACGTATAAGCCTTATGGTGAGAATTTATACTACTATGATGTCAACTCATATCCATATATTATGAAAACCTTTCTATGTCGAGTGGTGTCCCTGTCTGGCACAATAATTTGCAAGGCAAGGAATTGTTTGAAATGTATGGCTATATTGAGGTATTTGTGATTTTCTCTCGTATGATTAATCAACCATTCTTACCATACAAGGATCATAATAAGACATTATTATTTCCTACAGGTAAATGGGTGGGTGTATACTATAGTGAGGAATTGAAATTTGCTCAAAACTTGGGTTATAGGATCATACCCCTAAGGGGCTATTTATTTGAAGAGAAGAGTAGTTCATTTGAGGGCTTTGTGTCATCGCTATTTGCTAAAAGACTGGAAGCGAAGAAAGCGGGAGATGAAGCCATGTCATTTACGTACAAGATTCTTATGAACACACTGTATGGTCGATTGGGGATTAATCCAGAGAATACTACTACGGAGATCTGCGATAGGGAAAGATATGACCATTTGGTACAAAATTGTCACTTGATATTAGGTGATAAGCTTAGTGAGCATAAATGTATTGTAAGTTATAAGATCAATGCAAAAGATGAATATGACTATAAATGGAATCCTCCACATATCTCGGCTATTCAAATTGTTGTTGTTGTTACAGTTGGCTCTTGTATACATATGTACAAATACATTTCTCGCCCTGACTGTTACTACACAGATATTGACTCAGTAATTCTAAGCAGTCCTCTTCCGGAGGAGGAGATCTCTTCTACTGAATTGGGGAAGCTCAAAATGGAATACTTTGTAAAGAAGGGTATTTTCTTAGCTCCAAAGAGTTATTGCTTAGTAACTGAAGATTCTGGTGATGTTGTTAGACACAAGGGTCTAGCTAAAGACTATGTTAATGTGAAATGGTTTGAGTCACAATTGGAGGATCTGAGTAGAACTAAGGATGTGATTGTGGAATCTCATTTCAGTATTGATTGGCATAAGCTAAACATTGCCAAAAAGGAAATACATGTACACCTAGGGATCAATGTGGGTACTAAAAGGGAGCCTATCTATGACACTAAAAATGTTTGGGTAGACACACAACCTAAGGATGTACTGGACTTTGTTGGTCAAGACCTCACTATTCTAAAATTGGAATTGGATTCTTTGAAGGAGCAGTTAGCAACTCAAGATATGGTTATGTTTTCTGTTCAATGAGAATATAATAGCCTGGAGTGGAAAAATGCTAGTTTTGAAATGGCTAGTGAGGATTTAGAAATGGCTAAACTGCGTTCAGAAATGGCTAGGAAAGAAGAAGAAATTGCTAAACTGCATGAAAATATTGCGAAGAAAGAACAGGATTCAATTGCTGCTAAGCTTTATACTTCACCTACGAAGTAGTCTAGGGAGGAGGCCAAGAAGGAGGAAAGGAGGCAAGCTAGGAAGGAGGCTAAGAGGCTGAAAAAGAGACTTATGGGAAAGAATCCAGAACCTCCTACTACTAAGAAGACAGACCCTCCTTTGGGGAAGAAGCCAAACACGTAACGTAGACACACGTAAGTAGATAGAGTAGCTCTCATTAAGACAATCCCTATTAGTGCCATCTCTTCCAATTCATTAAGACAGCAAGAGAATGGTTAAGGTAAGTAGACAGCTAGCAAGAGAAAGTGAAGGCTTCAAATAAGTAGCCAAGTTTAGAGCAAGAGAAAGTTCAGGTAAGTAGCCCTATAAAACCATCCTTGATAGCTAGTAAGCTTTCAGTAGCCAGATATGCTTTAGAGCAAGAGAAAGTTCAGGTAAGTAGCCAGCTTTAGAGAAAGAGAGCAAGGTACTTTGAGCTAACCTATAAAGCCTTGATAGCTAGTTAGGTTTCAGTATCCCTAGCCATCTCTTCCAATTCATTAAGATAGTCCCTATTAGTTCCATCTCTTCCAATTCATCATGTAAAGCTAGCCTTTCATTGCAGCCACCTGATTTTCTAGTTTGTTTGTCTCTTCATTGTCTAATTGGAAAGACTGGGAGAAATGAGCACTTCAAATGGCTTCCCTTCTGGCCTTTCTACTTTCAAATGGCTTCCCTTCTAGTAGGAGGCAGCTGACCTAAGGAAGAATTTTCTCTGCGCTCACTTGTTTGTGAATGTGAGTGATATGAGGTATTAGACCGGACAATCTTCCCCTTACTTGAACTTCATTCTACTATTTCAACTATTTACCTTTCTAGAGGTATGGAGGTCAAGAGTAAAGGGTAGTTGGTAGCAGCAATAGGTCAAACAGTGTCCTCCTCCAGGTGAACAGCAGCATGAGTTTCCAACTTCATCCAATTGTTGCAGCGGGACTACGAAAGGCATGCAGGAACTCATCCCTTTAGTTGATTTGCTACGACCCAATGAGCGACGCTACCGCTATTACATTTACTCTTAGGTTGGAGTTATATAAGTGGCCTATAATCTTATTCTTAAATCAAATATTATAAATATTAAAAACCTAATTAATATTATCATTTATGTTAATCTTATTACAAATATTAAAAAACCCAATTAATATTATCATTTATGTTAATTTTATTACTAATATTATATATATTATTATTAATACTAACATTACACACTAAAATTATAACTAATATTAACAATAGGATTATTAGAACTAATACTAATATTAACATTAGGATTATAAAAACTGATATTCGGATATTAGAATAACTAGAACTAATGTTAATACCAAGATTACTAGAAGATACTAAATACTAATACTAAAAAAATTCCCACACACACACACAGACACACATATATATATATAATTTTAGTCTTGAATTTATTGCCGAATTTTATCACCAAAATTTTCATTGTCGAATTTTTGCCGAATTTTAATGTCGCCGAACTCGAACACGAATTCGAACCAAGTGACAGTTCACAATAGATGTTAAAATGTCAATGTACAACATCCAAAGCAGATGTTCAAAATATGTGTATTGTTAAGGTGGTAATGGTAGGATATGTGAATAAGTTACATATCCTTGCAAGCTATTCCAATCCATCCAAGTTTCGACCTTTTGAAGTTGAAGTACTTGCATGGGTAGATCAAGATCTTATAGTTTGACTTGACTCAACTAAATACGAGTTGAGTCAAATTTTGGGAAACATGGGATTTGGCCTTGATCAAATTCACGTGGAAGATCTCGATTTGCATCGGTAACTGTTGTAATCTCACAGATCACATAAGGTTACCAATAATACATACTAAAACATACATAAATATAAACAGAGACAGAAGACAAGAACAGATAGGATAGAACAGAATATATTATTATAATGAGTTCATACAAAGCATAGAACTGAACTGAGTTCTTGTGTGGCTCAACAGCCTAATATATACAAGTTACAAACAGTTACAAAATAACTACCTGTCGGTTTGGTGAACCGACACGACTATTAGTTAGCCGACTTAATTAACTAGTTTAGTCGGCCGACCAACTTAGTCGGCTGACTAAGTCAGTCTTCGTTCAAGTTGACTTATGTCGACTTGCTCCTTCTACACCTCCCCCACGAACAAAATGTTTCTTCGTCCCGAAGAAACAGGGAGGTACAAAAAATGTGGTGTATGTCGAACCCTGCAACTGCTACTGAGGTGGACTGTGCAAACGAATAGTGGGTCTTTTCTGCACACATACTTCGACTATGGCTGGTGCTGTGACGGCAAGCTGATGCTGGAAGTCTGTCCATGTCTGCAAGGCTTTCTGAATGTCGATCGTTAGAGTAGTTAGACTTGACAGTACTGACATCTTTTCTGCCATGGGAATTTCTGCAATGTTCTCCATGTTGGGACCCAACATTTGGTTCTGTTGCTCTGCAGCATCAAGGAGTCTTTTCATCTGCGGGCAGATGTTGTCGACCTTCTCTAAGTTTGGAAGGGCTTGCTGAACCCACTGATGAGCTTCTCGTTCTAGCTTCTGCAGTTTGTTGTTTTCCATCACAATCTGCTCTTCAATGGTCTGCCTCATTTCTGCCTACGTCGACTTACGTCCCTCCAAGGCCTGAATACCTTGTCTTGTCTACTTGGTCTGATGATAGACTTGCCCATAATGAGTAGGTCAGTCTCTTAGGACTTCCTCGGTAACAATGGATTCCTCCATATGGTCCTATAAGACTTTGTAAGCCTCCGAAAATGCAGTGTGCTGGGTCAAGAGGAGTCGGGCGGTCTCTTCCTTTTGTTCTGCTTTAGTCTCTTGGAGATGTGTCTGTATAGTCGACACCATGCCTTCAAAAAGATCGTATGCCCTTTCCAGAGGTCGATCTGTAGCGTCTTCGACCGGGCCTAGAATGACAGATTGTGCAAGAGACCTGCATTTACCGAGAAACTTGACTTGTTCTGCCTCCTTGTCTTTGAGCTCTTTACTTTTGGTGACCATCCTCTTCTTTGACTCTTTGACCAAGGTTTTGAGTAGTTGGCCGACCTCTGAGTCGGTTAGCGAACTTGCATCTTTTAGGCTAATCTTCAGGCCAGATGTTCTATGGTGCTCTTTCTTTTTCTTCTGGGTGTTTGTCTGTTGTTCTTGGGTACCTGCAGTAGTTGAAGTTGGATCTGTGGTTGGTGGAACGGAGGCCGAGGGTTTTTCTGGTTGGTTAGGAGGTATAGAAGTCGGGGGTGTTTCTTTTTGAGGAGGGGGTATGGGGGACGGTGGTTTTTCTATTTGAGGAGGTGGTATGACCCCTTACGGCTATGAGGCTGATGGTGGATTTGGCTGTGAATCAGGGGGTGGCGGAGGTGGTGGAGATGATGGTGGTGGAGGTGGAGATGGAGTGGGGGAATGGTCAGGGTTCAAAAGGGTGACGGGACTGCGTGTTGGACTTTGGTCGGAAGAGATACCTGCTTTCGATGGTGACGTGGGTAGGTCATTCTGTATCTCAGGATCGACATCCTTGGTGACAGACTTACTGTGTCCTATAATGTCACCCTCTTCATTAGACATGATAAATGTTGTTGTTTCCTGGGCATAAACCTGTTTGTTTTCTTTGAGAGGAGCCATTGTCCTTATTTTCTGTGCCGGCTGGAATAGTGCAAGAAGCGTCGCGAAGAAGGCTTTAAGCTCAGCGTCCTTGTCGACCCTGGCTCTGAGTGCCTCCGGAATTTCTCTTTGATATTATTCCATGGGGCCGCCCATCTATTATGCCGGTGCTTGTTCTTCAACTACGAGCATCGGAGATGGAGGAGGGGGGGTCGACACAAGGTCGACGACGTTTTCAGGCGTCTGTTGTGTTTTGTCTTTCTTGGGACGACCTTCTGGAGCATCTGCCTCAAGATATCGTTGAAAATAGGTTTCAACCAACACTTTATTGGCGCGGGCGTCTTCGACAATGTTGATAGCCGCGTCTGCTAATTCCTCCTCATCGTCGGACGAGTCAAGAATAAGCTTGCGCTTACCTCTGCCTATTTGTTGTTTTTGAGTATTGAGTCTTTTCCTGGAGACCGCTATCTCCTTAGCCAGCTTCTTGATGGTGATTTTGGATAGGGCATACTCAGGGTCGTCATCTTCGACTTCACCTGACGGTTCTTGAGTGGGTTTGACGATTGCTGGAGCCGGAGGAGTTGTCTATTGCACTGTTGGCTGCGTTTGTATTGTTGGTTGATGTTGTTCTGTTGGCTGAGGGTCAACGAACTGGGAAGTCGGAGGTTTGACAGTAATGTGTACCCAAATAGTGGTCACATTCGGGGTATCCTCCGACACAAATGTACTAATATACAGATTAAGCTCGTATTCCTCCTCCTTCTCCTAGTCTGTCAGCTGTTCGATAATAGAGAAGTCGACCTGTTTGGCAACCTCTGGAATCGGTACCTTTGTTCCTGCCTGTCGGGTCAACTCTCTGAAAATATGTTCAACTGTCGGGTAATAGTTGAGGTCCTGTACTTTGGGGTCTTGACCTCGCATGTACCATACTGATGTATGGTCAAGTGCTAACTGGATATGGGAGTCAGCAGGGAGGTTTTGTCGGATGTTCTGGTGCACCTTCCACCTCGTCGTTCGAACCTTCAACTGCTGGAACCAAGTCTCCAATAAGACTTTCCCCTGTGCCAACTCATGCAGGGTGCCTTTTTGTGAAAAGGGTTTGAACCTGTGCATGTCAAATCTAGTCGGCTCCCGGAAGACTGGACTGCCTTCCGGACAGAAGTGATACATAACTATCCAGATAATCAGGGAGGGGAATTTGATGATACCTCCCATCTCCTGGCAGTGTTCACAGATGGTTCTGACCATGTCGACAACATAGTCTTCGCATCGGTAGACTCTTCCGTCGGTGGCGATTTTGTCGACCGCTTCCAGCATCTCCAGTTTGAGGTCACTGCTTCGACCTGCCAGTGTAAGGGTGACTGCGATGATTTTTGCCACAATTTGTGGGGTTCTTGTCACAATCTGGCCGATCATCAGGCCCTTTGATTTTTTCCCAGTGGGTGTGCCCGTAAGTTCCTGGACCAACCCTTCTTTGATGCCGACAGGTACCGGGCTGCCTTGGTTCGACAGACCTGTAAGTTTGGAGATAACATCCCCGGTGATGTCAATCGGCTGGTCGAAATAAAACCAGCCATTGTGGTAGTGACTGATGGTGAATTTAACCGCTACCTCTTTTGTCCCACCGAATCTTGCCATCAGTGGTGCGTCAGGGTATTGGAGAATGGTGCTTTTCTTGATTTTTTCGGCGGCGTGGGTCATTTTATTGTCTTCATAGGCCCACTCTTGGATTTCTACCCAGAGTTTCTGAAATGGACCCTCCTGGACTTTGGGATTTTTGATATTTTTCAGTCTTTGGACCAAGGGTGTGTCCTCTGCCTGCAACTCCTTTGCTTTAACTGCGGCTCGGGTGAGTTTGGGTGCCATGATGTCAGACTGGTCAAAATTTTGATAGGGTTCGTGGGTTCTGGTCGATGGAGGATGTGAGGGCTCTATGTGTAAGGGGTGTGGTGAATGAACCTTTGACGGTCCATTATTTATAGGCATGGGAATGGTGGAGTGTCGAACTGGTTGTATTAATGGCGGACTTGACAGTCCAACTGCAATACTCGAGTGTGATTTGGTGAATCTGGTTCGGTGCTCGAGGTCATTAATGTTTGATGGGACTCTCGAGGTTGACGGTCGGTGTCAGTGATGAAAATGGTCGGCATGACTGGTCGATGAAAATGATGTCGATTGTCGAAGGGGTGAGTGGCTGTCATGCCGGGTGTTTGTGAGTGTATTGTTTTGTTTTTGGAATTTTTCTAACTTTTTATAGGTTTTGGGTGACAGTTACGATCTTTATATA
>LPNX010394168.1:2022-24264 GCA_001517045.1 Pseudotsuga menziesii
TCTATCTTTGATTCTCTCTCTCTAAAGAACACACATCTCTATGTTTCCCCTTAACACTAACACCCCCTAGCCTATAACCTACAAGACCTAAAAACCCACACACACATCCACAAGTCACATATACAGATCTCCCCTTACCACTAACATCCCCATCCCTTATATCACTCCCCAACCAATCCAACTACCTCTAACCCCCACCCCCTATTACATCCCCTCTATAACACCTAGACACCCCCACATTAATATAACCCCCCCCTCCCTTATATCACTCCCCAACCAATCCAACTACCTCTAACCCCCACCCCCTATTACATCCCCTCTAGAACACCTAGACACCCCCACATTAATATAACCCCCCCCTCCCTTATATCACTCCCCAACCAATCCAACTACCTCTAACCCCCACCCCCTATTACATCCCCTCTAGAACACCTAGACACCCCCACATTAATATAACCCCCCCCTCCCTTATATCACTCCCCAACCAATCCAACTACCTCTAACCCCCACCCCCTATTACATCCCCTCTAGAACACCTAGACACCCCCACATTAATATAACCCCCCCCTCCCACACCTAATATCCTAGTCACCCATTACACATCCCTATGTCTCCCCTTCGACACACACACATATCCTTTTGTCTCCCCTCTGACACACACACACACATCCCTATGACCCCCCTTACTGATAATACCCCCTAACCTATCTATTTGACACACACACACATCCCTATGTCTTCCCTTACCACTAGCACCCCCTAACCTATCTCTCTGACACACACACACACATCCCTATGTATCCCCTTACCACTAGCACCCTCTAACCTATCTCTCTGTCACACACACACACATCCCTATGTCTCCCCTTACCACTAGCACCCCCTAACCTATCTCTCTGGAACACACACACACATCCCTATGTATCCCTTTACCACTAGCAAACCCTAACCTATCTCTTTGACACACACACACATCCCTATGTCTCCCCTTACCACTAACAACCCCTAACCTCTCTCTCTCTCTCTCTCTCTCTCTCACACACACACACACACACACACACACAAACACACACACACATCCTCATGTCTCCCCTTATTACTAACACTCCTTAACCTATATTTTTCTCTCACACACATCCCTTGAGTTGTAAAACAATATAGTTATGTTGAAGAGAGGAGGGGTGTTAAGGCACAATGACCAAGGGAGTGCTTGTTAATTCCCCCTAATCCTTCAATGATCCCTTATTCATGCAACTATCGTATTAAATGCTCCGAAACACTATTAGAGTAAAATGTGCACTCGTTTTATGTGGTCAAAAATAGCCCCCATTTTTGTTAACAATAACACGTACAGGTTTCATCTCAATATAAACAATAGAATTCCCTATCCAAGAAACACTCTATGATATTTCACATAGGTTTGACAAAATGCGTGCAATTTCATGTTGCAGACAGGTGGTGAACATTTTCTTCTTCACCATATTATCACACAAAATTGGTTTTGACATCAAGCATCTCCACCACAAGTGTCTAAGTATTGCTCGGAGCATGGTATACATTGAGGAGCAAGAAATAAAGAATTAATTGATCAATAAAGAAACCATTAACTGAGCAAGGAGCACCATAGAGCATCTCCACCTTTATTTTTCTTGCAATTGAGGAGCTAGCGAAGGAAACATTCACTTGGTCATTGTGGTGGAGTATGTAGACACAATTGAGCAAGAAACAAACCAAGCTTGGGGAATTTCCCATTGAGGAGCACCATAGAGCATCTCCACCATTGTTTTTCTTACAATTGAGGGGCTAGCAAAGGAAACATTAACTTGGTCATTGTGGTGGAGTATGTAGACACATTCAGCAAGAAACAAACCAATATTGGGGAATTTCCCATTGAGGAGAACCATAGAGCATCTCCACCATTGTTATTCTTGCAATTGAGGAGCTAGCAAAGCCAACATTAACTTGGTCATTGTGGTGGAGTATGTATACACAATTGAGCAAGAAACAAACCAAGCTTGGGGAATTTCCCATTGAGGAGCACCATAAATCATCTCTACCATTTTTTTCTTGCAATTGAGGAGCTAGCAAAGGAAACATTCTTCCCAATCTTCGCTCTAACTTGAGTATCTATACAGAATTGAGCAAGAAAGAAGCCAAGATTAGGTAGTCTCCCATTCAAGAGTACCATTGAGGAGCTAGCAAAGGAAACCATATATCATTGATCATTGTGGTGATGGGAAACTCACGCATTTGAGCAAGAAAATCAGCAAGGAAGAGGATACACAATGAAATCCTTGAATAAATTAGAGAGAAGAAAAGAAATGACATGACCAATCGAAGACACTCTATGGACACTCAACCAATTTCAGTCGATGAGGATGCCACAGTTTTTCCTACCAATCCAAATCAAGAAAGACAAAATAATTCGCTCGAGGGGCCCTCGGTCTCCATATCAGTAGAAGAACAAGCACTGCATGGCACTAATCAAGGATTAAAACGTAGGTACACATCACGGCCACCTGAAACCTTTGTAGATTTAATTGAATGTGGGTATACAAGTGACAAAGCTAGAGAGATGTTGAATGTTGAATGTATGCTTGAAGAAGACAATTTTGTTCAAACCACCCAGGAAGACTTCCAATTTCCACCATCCTATGACCGGAAGACATGGAAGGACATGAAGCTCATGTTAAAATGCCTAACCAACCAAGTGATATGGTACAAGGTCCAGTTCCAACCTCCCTACCTCCATTAGCAACTTCACGTTGAAGAACAACAAAACACTTGAAGGTACGCAGTCTAAACGCAGTATCACATATCAATCTCAACATATGCTTGTAAACTATTTTGACTCTAAATGTGATGGAGATAAATGTAGATTATTTATATCATTATTAAAATATAGGTCTATGATTTGTTGTTAGGAAAAAATTAAGGATAAAGATGATAAATAGTTATGAACAAAGTTCGCATGTTGTCAAAATGTTAGTATATGAATTTAGCACTATTCGAAATAAATTGTGTTCAAAGGATCGCAATGCAGCTTGTCTTGTGTTGTCACAATCAATCGTGAACAAAAGCACCAAGGCCCTTCAACTTCTTAAGCCCACATCCAAACTTATAGGATTGGATATCAAAGCACTACGTAGGTGTTGTTCTAGAAGAGAACAACTTGACTCTATTCAAACAAATGCCTGGTCTTTCATTGACAGGTTTCCATGCTCCAATATGTATCTCATTGATGCAGTAAAGGGATTGGTGCAAGAGTTTTGGCATGAGAATACTAGACCTTCATCCAACCAAAAAGATGTACTAAAATTGAGAAGGGGTTCAAGGGATCATGAGCCCCACATTAAACATTTTCTTAACATGAAACAAATAGAATTATATGAGATATTTAGGCATGAACATAATGAACTTAACTTGGGCCAAATATCCTTCGAGAAATGAAAACCATAGTATGTTAAAATAAACAAAAATTGTAACACATGTTTTTTCTGATATGACATTGAGTACGATTATTATTATGACACATATATACATATATTGTGTCTATTGCATAACATTCTTGTGCAGGAATGCTTAACTACAATGCCATTGATATCATCTAGAGACTTTATCCATATATTTTGTGTAGAAGGACAGTAGTTTGCACATTTTATCAAAGGCCTTGCGTAGATGGGACATACCTAAGGTGTGGTGGAATGCCATTTTTCGAAAAATGCATACATGTCACCAATGATCATGAACTTGGGAGACATCAAGTGAACTTGCAGTCATTCAAATATGTCATGTATGATATCAGTGGAGGGAATGAGAGAAAAAATATACAATTGGTCACCTCTCAGGTTAGTAACAAGTTCCTGAATAGTATTTTTTCTTCATGTATTGCTACTTCATATATGTAATAACCTATTGATCTATACATCTTTAATGTTGATATACCAAGTATTGGTATGCAACTTCATGGAGGAATTATTTGTAAAGGCACAACAGTATGTAAAGCATGTACATGTGGCTCATTGGAAAGATGAGAAGTTTAGAATGTGTAGGGATACATTTTGTATTGGAACTATATTATTAGTGGTCGATTTTGTGGAGAACTACAATCTTCAACCATAGAACAAGATTTAGAGTCAATATTATCACTCAGACCAGGTCAGCATAATGGTCCATATCAACTATAGACATGGGGCAAATAGTACTGAAGAGAAAATGGTTATATTGAAGGAGTATCACTTTTACATAAGTGATTACAGGTGTCATGACTTGGATTTTGTACAAAAAATATTTCAATTGTTCTACAATCACCTAGAGGAGAACAATATACAGATGGAACAACATTGGATTTGGTCTGATGGTTGTGTGGGGCAATTCAAAAATTCCAGTGTCTTCCAATGGTTGTGTATTCTCCACAAGAGTCATAAGGTGCCACATATTTGGAACTATATTGAGATTGGACACGAAAAAGGGGAACATGATGGAGCAAGTGCATGCATCAAGACTGCATTACGTAGGCTAGAGATGAAATTCACAACTATTTCTCTCATCCGAGATGCAAATACATTTGTTGCATGGTGTTCTTCAGTGATGGGGCATGGAACTAGAAGGAAAGAAGAGAAATAATCTCAAAAAACACATGTACATAGATATTTTTGGGAGGTGGTCGATGTAGATCGATCACACCTATATGAGTGCAAGACCATCCAAGGAATGCATGCATTCCATTCAGTTAGTGCATTACTCAAGCATGAACATGTGGCTAATGTTTGTACATGGAACATGCCTAAACATGCTTGCATGACCCACCAAAAGCCCATTTTGGTGCATAGTTTCCATTCTATGCCCCAAGGAGGGATTCAACAGGTGTCCCTCAAAGCCTATAGGAGGTGCGATTCAACATGCAATAGAATGATGGTAATTGTTCGGATTGACAAACTGTTGAATTTGTTGGATTTTGGACATCAGGATAGTGCTAGGGGTGGCCCTCTACTCTGGTTCCATCGACAAAGGATCATTTTTTGGTCAATTTTGGAAACTAGGGTTTTGCTCAGTAAGGGAATGTCTAATTTTCACACATAAGGGTCATCTTTGCAAATTCCTCAATCGTGAATGTGTGGCTAGAATTCCCACATGGAACCTGCCTAAAAAATCTTTCATAACCCATTGGAAGCCCGTTTTTATGCATGGTTTCCACTCTATGCACCGGGTAGGGATTCAACAGGTTTCCCTAAAAGCCTATAGGAGGTGGGCTTCAATGTGCCATAGAATGATGATCGTTGCTTGGATCAACGAAAAGTTGGGTCCGTTGGATTCATGAAATTGTAATAGTGCTACATGTGGCCCTCTATTTTGGATCCATGGACAAGGGATCATTTTTTTGGTCAATTTTGGAAACTAGGGTTTTTCTCAGTAAAGGAATCTCAAATGTTTGCACACAAAGGTCAGCTTTACGAATTCCTCGACCGTGAATCTATGGCTAGTGTTCCAACATGGAAAATTCTTAAACATGCTTTCAAGTCCCATTGTAAGCCCATTTTGATGCCAATTTTCCACTCTATGCCCCGGGTAGGGATTCAACAGGTGTCCCTAAAAGTCTGTAGGAGGTGGGATTTAACGTGCAATGGAATGATGGTTGTTTCTTGGATTGAAAAACCTTCAACTCCATTGGATTTAGGAGATCATAATATTTCTAGGAGTGGCCCTCTACTCTGGGTCCATGGAAAAGGGATCATTTTTTTGGTCAATTTTGGAAACTAGGGTTTTGCTCACTAAGTGAATTTAAAAATTTTGCACATAAGGGTCAGCTTTGGAAATTCCTTGATCATGAACGTGTGGCTAGAATTTCCACATGGAAAATTCCTAAACATTCTTGCATGAACCATTAAAAGCTCGTCTTGATACAAGGTTTCCATTCTATGCATCGGGTAGGGATTCAACAGGTGCCCCTGAAATCCTATAGGAGGTGGGCTTCAACATGCCATAGAATGATGATCATTTCTCAGATCGATGAACCATTGGCTCTGTTGGATTCAAGACATCGGGATAGTGCTACAGGTAGCCCTCTAATCCAAGTCGATGAACAAGGGATCATGTTTTTGGTCAATTTTGGAAACTAGGGTTTTTCTTAGTAAGTGATTGCGAAATTGTTTCACATGGGGGTCAGCTTTCCAAATTATTTGACTGTGAATGTGTGTCTAGGATTCCCACATGGAAAATCCCTTAAAAATATTGTATGACCCACTGGAAGCCTACTTTGATGCATGATTTCCATTCTATGCCCCTGGTAGGGATTCAACAGGTGTCACTAAAAGCCTATAAGAAGTGGCATCCAACATCCCATAGAATGATGACCATTGTTCAAATAGACAAATCGTCAATTCCGTTGGATTCAGGACATCAAGATAATGCTAAGGGTGGCCCTATAATATGTGTCCATGTACAAGGGATCCTATTTTAGGTCAATTTTAGAACCTAGGGTTTTGCTTAGTAAGTGAATGAAAACATTTTGCACATAAAGGTCATCTTGAAGGTGATTGTAGATCTTCCCCTCTTGAAAAAATACTTGTTGCAAACTATTATTCCATGTGTAGATGTTAATAATTCTATTATCTGTTGTGAGGTGTTGAACTTGACTTATTTCCCATCATTGTTAAGAAAGAAATATTCTTTGTTTTTGTCTTAATCAAGTCGAAATGAATTGCCGATATCTATGTGGAGGTGAATTGATGTTAGGATCTCATATCATTTGTGAGACTGAAAATTCGAAAGAAGGTTGTTCCCCATATTAATTTATCTTGGTCATCCAAGAGATGTGAGCATTTGTACAATGAAATGTAGGAGGATACAATGCCATTATGTCAGTAACCATGTAATAGAACATATTTATGTTTAGAAATAAGTGGCCAACCTATTACGCCATTATTACAAAATATATATCTTCACACTATGAATATTTCGAATAATACTCCATAAACATAAATTTATAAAACAAGATTTAGAATAGTACTTCTCCAATCAATTTAAACTATAATAAAATCACACATAATTTTCACCTCTTCCAAAGTTGTTCCTCGAGGTCATTCATCAAATGCCATGTACATTAAAAAAATGATAAAATAATGCGCAGGATATACATAATGTGCAAGATATAATCATCACCATTATTTTTAATCAACCTTATAATAATCGGATACTTTTAGGTTTGATGTGCATCCCATGTATTCGTTAGATGAAAGACATCATGCCAAACACTAATTTCATTTATGTAGACCACCCATGTGCATCACTTAGGTGTGTCAACTTTGTGCATCCCTATCTTTTCAAGGAAGAGTGTCATCCGGTGTAAACAACCCGCTTATCTACATTTGGACTAAGGGGATATCTAAACCAATGAGGCATTGCAGGGATTTATGACAATGTCTATAGTCATAAATTGTTAGCATAGTTAGACATGGAGTTGAATGGATCGAATAATATGTACTGAAAAACTAACTTGTTGTAATATACTTACCCCTATATTGGACATATCTCCCCCATCAGAGTGACTTCTTATAGCAATTTCTTGCCCCTCTTCAAATGTAGATAGCATATGCAAGTTTAAAAATTAAAAATATTAGCAATCTATAAAGGAGTGTACATAAAGAAATTTAAATAATTCAAACAATATTCAGTCATTAAGCATGTATTTACATTCTCCAAGTAATCATAAATTCCACCTTGGAGTATTTCACTTAGATCAATGTATCCAACATCAGGTTCTAAATGGGGTTCCTACAACTTCAAAAATTGTAAATATTAGACAATTTAACAAATTAATCAAGACTAACACATGCATTAAGAAAATGATATGTATTAACAAAATGGAAAATGTTTAAATATTACCTCAATGTTGGTTGTTTGGGCCTCAGATACAACCACACCGGGTGTGTAACCATCCCCTGAGAGGAATCAATCTCCTTCAAGATTAAATATTGCATATATTACCAATATTTTAATATGTTACATATAGTATGGAAATATTATCATAGAGGTACCATGTCTTGTTCCAAGACTATAACAGGGTTGACCACATCTTGTGCAAACATGTGGATCACTCTGAAGCACATGGGATGTCGGTCTATCTCCATGAATAGATGTTCCTCTACCAATAGAAGCTGGTGGTTATACCCCAGTAGAGGAAAAGGGCGATGTTTAGTCAATAGTAGCCGTGTGTGGAGAAACCATCTCACCCAAAGTCAGAAACCCCTCCTTTGTTTGGGCAACCATATCATGTGTAGGAGGGATATCTGCCTTCGGTAGCTGGGAACAGGGTGCATGTATCTATGGATTGGCATCTCTATGCCTAGAATTGGGTTGGTGTTGGGCCATCCACTTACCAACTCCCTGTAATCCCAACATGTCAAAATAGTTGACATGTTTCCCCATCACAAACTATGCATAAAAGTTTCCAAGTACAATGGTACTTCCTTATTTTTGTGCGGGGGAATGTCGAAAACCATGTATCATCTATCCATGCAATGGTCTCTAATGGGTGGAAAGGTGCACCACTCAATCAAAATATGTGGCTTGGTGCTCTCTAGAATGTCATCCATCCTAGGCACTCTAAAAAATGTATAGATGTGTTCTTTGGTTATTTTCAGCTTCTTTATCTCGTTGTAGCTAAACCCATTAGTGTATTCTTGTCTTTTCCTCTCCCTGTAGGATGCGATGCTATACAAAGAATCATTTGATCTTGTGATCATATCAATTAAATTCATCAATGAGTCCAAAAAGAAGTGGCGTAGCTCATGTCCACCCATCCAGGAAGAACCAATCTCTCTATGATGGCCAATAACCCTCAATATCTCAACATCGCTATCCATAGTAGTCACTGCAAGCATAAATACAAACAAAATATCATTAGAGAAATAAACACATGATATAATGACATCTATAAGCACTAAAAAGTGTATAACTATTGTACGACAAATAACAACATAAACTAAATCTATTATTTAAATTTTAAAATTGATCTTGAATTTTACAGTAAAGAATAAACATTTAACATTTTTTCATTTTAAATATGTGTCATAAATTCAAGTATTAATTCTAATTTACATATGCATGTGTACATAAAATTTTCTATGTGCATATGTGTAATATCTCAAATTTTGGACCTAACACTTATAGGCATGAGCCTATTGATTATGATGTTATCTTGATATTCTATTTTGATATACTGGGTGAAAGACCCCACTGCATATGAACATGATGATTTGTTTTATAGATTGGGCGTAAGCCAATTATTGATGATATATATATATATATATATGCTTGTTGGTATTGGGGGTGGACCCTGAAGCACATGATTGATGAGATGTTTTGTGTTGAGTGAGGAGCTCTGGAGCACATGGGTAATTAATATTTTGTGTTGAGTGAGGAGCTCTGGACCACATGGGTAATTAATGTTTTGTGTTGAGTGACGATCTCTAGAACACATGGGTAATTAGTATTTTGTGTTGAGCAAGAAGATCTGGAGCACATGATTACTTACATTTGTGTTGAGTGAGAAGATTTGGAACACATGAAAAGATAATTGGAATTGTTGGGCATAATCCATAGAGCCTTCAATGTTGATGTTGAGCATAAGCTTTGGAGCATTGGATCCTTGGCCATTGTATCCCTAGGTGTATCATACAAGTACATCCTAGCATTATTGCTGAGCAAAGAGCTCTGGAATTGCACTAAGTTTCTAACTCCTTGTTTAAGCATTGAGTATGGCTTCTAGTAAGCGCTAGGAGTTAGTAAAAAGAATTTAATAATTTATGAGTGAAAACGACTCGAGAAAAATATTGATCTCATCAGACTTATTTATGAGTGATTAAATGAAATTTAAAATTTATTTATTCTCATCAAGTACTGAAGAAATACCATGTTATACAAGGGAATCCAACATGCAAGGATGTTTAGAGTTTCCTAGCCTAGTAGACCTAACCATGTACCTATTTGACCTTAATGAAGAAGTGTCATAAGTCTAGGGATCATGGTATATTATTCCCAAAGACAAATGTTAACAAATGTTATATTATTATGTATTTTATACATGGTGTGTATAAAGAATAAATAAAGTAATAATAATAATGATGAAAGAAAGAAAGTGTAGTGCCCCTCTTGTACCTAGGTGCCATTGTGCGTAGAGATTTTGTTTTTTATATTTTTATATTTTTATGTTTACACTATTACTATAGAGGAGTCAAATTTGTTAGCAGCAAACTTGTTAAGAAAGATTCATGCACATTGTAAAAAATCATTTGAGAATTATCTTTAACATAATTCACAACATGTCATCATCATGGTGCCCTGAAGATGGCTTATTGTGCATACCATAAATTTGTAAGATAACAGTAACATTATTTCAATTATCTTTTTGCAGTATTACCTTCCTATACAAAATTAAGCATTAAGAAGCAATATTTCCTAAACGGTCAGTCTTAGATTCAGTTCATACATAATAAGACCTTCTACGTCTTCCTCATCATGAGGACAAAAAGGTAATATACCAAAATCACCTAAGATAACAGTGTCAAGGACACTCAAATTGTGACATCCCAAATGAGCTAGAATTGATACTTAGAAGGAATGCAAAACTGTTTCATTCTATATTAGGATGATTTAGTTATGCCAAATTAAACTCATTTTTCGTTGCTTAATCCTAAAACTTTGTTAAGGAATACCAAAAGATAACATACACATTTTTTATTTTCCCCCATGAGATCCTTATGCCAAATTTCCATCCTCTAAAACCAATTTAGGAGTAAAGGCCAAATCATACTACAAACTACATGAGGTTATTATCATTACATCCACAATAGCCGCAGTTAACAAAGGCATGACATGTATGATGTCTTACTCACATAATAATATACCAACAAGTTTTTTTTTAAATATGCATGAATAAAAACCATAACACCAAACTTATAGTGTTTGTCGAGCGATCCAAGTGCAAGCAACAGGTGAAGGGACAAAATCCACGAGGCGACTGTCAAGATACAACAGGGATTAGACAGTTACAGAATAGGATAAAAATAATCAAATGCATATATATTGTATAGTTCCCTACCATACCTTCATCGTCCGCATCCTCCTGCACTTCACAGCTTAGCATTAATATTCAACTATTCAAAGAGAAAATATAAACTTATTTTATAAATGCAGATAGCCACTTTAATGACTAACAATAACAACTAGTATTAGGACTTCTTTTTCTAAGTTAAAGAATGATCCGACTGAAATCTTTGCTTCGAATTTCCACCCAACCAACTGACTCTATCTGGTGTGCGTTCTTTTGCCTAGAGTCACCCCCGAGCTTGGGCGACGAATCCACTAAGGCGAGATTGTGAAAACATAGATAATCAATGTACCCATTTTTCCATTGTTAGAACAATCCTTTGCCTTCCTCTTGCTTAGACCAAACTATTTATAAGTCACCGATTATATACAAGGAAATAAAGTTATGGTTATAAAGTAGGGTATTCATATGCTAAGATGATCTCTCTCAAATAATCTACTACTTGTCACTTCTCTTTACATGTTTATTGTTAAGGTATGAAACCTTTAACGTTAAGGAGTATGATTAATACCAACAAAATACCCACACATATATCAGATCATCTCCATTTTTATATTACAACCATTAAGGCAGCATCGGAACCTCACCCTTTTCAAAAATATTAACACATTGTTAGGAACTTGTCACGGGCATCCCCATTTTTATAATACCATCACTAAAGTGGCATGGGAACCTTGCCCTTTTGAAAAATATTAACACAACGTCAGAAACTCGTCACAGCAGAACAACTGTTCAGATATCAGATCCAACACATAGGAAGGTTTAGAGGTCAAATCGAAAGGTAAATCACATCAAGGATCAGAGATACAACCATTCATCCACAATTTTAAGAGACTAGATCATTATAAAGAAAAAAAAACAATCAAATATGTATTAATAGTACATAGGGAAACATTTAGACCCAAAGACCAAAGCCGTTTTCGGATCCAATCCAATCCGATCAAACAAAATGAATGTATGAGAGGGTTGATAGTTTCCTAAAGTCGTAAGCAGATCATTCCAGATCAGGGTTAAGAATGCATAAGTGGGTGTATAAATAAAATATTGCAGTTTATAGTTACCTCATGCGATTCCAGGTCATGGTCAGAATAGGTACTTAACTGATTACATCGAATTGGAAGCCCTTTAAAGAAAGTTGCTTCTCTATATAATCAAATAAAAGTACATGTGGTATGTCCAAAGCGTAGGTATACAGAAGATACAGCTCAGATCTAGAAATGTATAAACCCTAAGAAATGTCTACGCAGAACCATAAACTATGAAGATAGAATCTAGAATCCAAATGATAGATACAAGGAATAAGGGTAACCTCGCAACTATGCAGTACCTAGAGTTCATATCCAATTGGTTAAACACCTAATCACAGGGCTCGAAAACCTTTAAAAGATAAAATCCAGAATCCAAATGATAAATACATGCGATAAGGTTAACATCGTAGCTATGCAGTAATGGAGTTAAGATCCATAATGAAAAGTGCAAGGTATAAAAATGCCAAAACATACCAACATAGCAATTAAAGATCTAACATGATAAATACACATGATCTGCCCCAATCGTAGCCATACAGGAATGGAGTTGAGATCCATAACAAATCATCAAGGTATGAAACACAAGCTTTATGACAAGATAAATACTAACTAAACTCAGATTCATACCAACAACAAGGAGATATTCAGATCGAGTGTAAAACGAAGGTAGAATTCTGCTGTGGTTCTATTCAGATCGTTTGTAAAACACAGATAGCATTCAGTTGTGGTTCTATTTAAATTCAATGTGAAACGCATGTAGCATTCAACTGTGGATCTATTCAGATCTGGGACAAAAACGCTAGTAACTTTCAGCTGTAGAAAGATACAAAATAAAAGACACTGGATCCAACCCAATCGTAGAGGGTTACACCATTTCAGATCTGGTTCAAATCGAGACGTATGCGAATTAACACAACCAAATCCAATCATAAGCAACATTAAGTCGATAAAGCAGGAATTGTTGTCAATATTTAGTTCTAACTGGGTTTTCTCAAACCAACACTCTTAGTGTGGCGCATAATACATCTTTGGCATAAACCACATGCTTATCTGATGCCAACTCAACATAAGAGGATTATCTAAAACGGTTCTGGTTCATTCTAATCGAAGATCTTATTCCACAAACACACAGAGGGTTAATACAAAGGATCAAATGAAGTATAGCGATTCCATCAAATGGATATGGCTTCTCAAATTTCAATGCACAATAATTTTAAATCGATAACTTCAATTGCACAGTAATTTCACACTATACACAGAGTATCAAAAGAAGTAAGTGATTCCAACTGGGATGAAATCTGGTTCTTAAACTTCAATGCACAATAATTTCAAGTGATAAGCAGAGGATTGTTCATTAACACACCAGTAAAATTATAAGCAAAAATCATACAGCGATTGAGATTGCAGAAGCATCCTATCACCATCGTTCTTCTCATCATCAAACTCCCCTTCCAACATTTTTACTTCTCAAAGGAAAAATCGCCCGCCCTTTCCCAAAAGGGTTCCCCTCTCTCTTCCATTTTTAACTTCCTTAAAAAGGTTGTTGGGCCTTCCCATTCTTCTCTTCCCATGCATGTGGGATAAATGATATTTCTATTCCCTCAGCAACCAAAAATCCCTTCTCTTTTAGTATATTTTACCTTTCTAATTATTCAACTTAGCTTTTACTTTATTTGCACTACCCTTTCTATTTAACTATTTTAACCCTTTTTAAAGGTGGAGAGCATTTGGGGAAAAAGTGGAACATTCCCATTTTATATAATATAAAGATCTTATGTGTAAACCAAGCATTACCACAATATTCACAATTTTAGGAAAAGCCAAATAATGTCTCGTTCTATATATATAGCATATTATGATGCTCCACAACAGCCATTATCCTTTATCAATTCCCATTGTGCTATCTTTTAATATATATATATATCGATTAAAGAGTATTTGAATTATTTCAGCATATATATAATGTGGTATAAAAGAGCTTTTCAATTATACACAAAGTATTATGTAAATTAATATAAGAGTTAGCTGTCCATACTTCGACCGTTGCAAGGTTCCCTTGTTCTAGTAATTAAAGCATTGTTTTTCTTAATCGACCCCACCTTATATACCAAGGACTGTCATGCTAGTGATTAAACATTACCCCTTATTCTCTTAGTATTTACAAGCACACAGCAATTTAAACATTGAGTTTCTTACTTCCCCTTTTCCGGGAAGCCCTCCCCCTAATGGGTTCGTCGCCAGATGTCATTTAGTCGTTCGAAGCTTTCAGTCATTAACCCTATCAATTATAACCATAACTTGACAGAGGTTTATAGTGGATACTTACAGTGATGATTACTTACACTGTGAGCTCTAGGTCGAGGTGGCAAGGGATGTTACATCCTCTCCCCCTTGAATTAACACCATCCTCAGTGTTACCAGTTTTCCCAGCCTTGTCTCCTTTTCTTCTTCAGGTTCTTAATGCTTGCTTTTATATTCTTTGGTCCCTCTTGACAAGTGGGAGTAGGTCACCAAACCTTCATTTTAAGCATATATATGCATGTCTACTACATCGACATTGTTAACAATGTAAAACTCAGGAATCTGACACCATACAATTTTCATAACATGTCAGTTATATTGCCAATAAGGAAACATATAGATACCATTTTACCTGTATTGCACTTTCCATTACTTTATTTTCAAGTCATAAGTTTATTGTTTAGTTATTACTTATTTACAACCTTATAGTTTAATAATTTCTTTTGTTTCTCCAGGTGATATCAAGGGTGCCATGATCGTCTTCATGCCCTTCAAATATCCCTCTTCTGTGGTGGGGAGTTAGTGCGATGGCTGAGACCACGTTAACTTAGTCCAATCCACACTGTAGAGAGACTCATGGTTACTGAGGAATGAGGCCAACACCTCATTGCGCGCCCCTCAGTTAATCCTCATGAGTGACCAAGTCCGCGGCCTACCCTCACGGTAGCATGCCTCTTGCAGGTAAAAGCCTCTCTCGCTTTTCAACCTGCCACATGGAAAATATGTGCTAACCCAAGCACGATCATAGTACGTAGAATCACTAAGGGCCTCCCGACCCTGTCCATAACTGATGAACCAAAATCTCTACAGCCACCATCCGCCTCTGCATTATCTCATCCATCCAACATTAGGGTAAAAAGCATTTCCATATCCAAACCCTACCCTTTCATTTATATCGTTCTTTTTTCGAGATTTATGCATAATGTAAAATTATTATTTTTATTTATTCTCATTTTGGATTCCTTTTTGTTTTATTTCAATGGATCTTTTGTCATATGCATTTATGTAATGTCATATTCATTTATTCAATATTCTAATTTAGGATTTCTTTACTTAACTATTCCTAAATTTCATTCCTAGATTTTTGCTTTTGATTTGCTATTTTTGTGTGTGCAATGTGTTAATATTTAGAATCTTCTTTTTATTTTTATTTTTTATTTCATTAGGTTGCACTGTAGCCCAAGTTCGTAAGTAAACCTACTTACATGTCTTTGAAAGATTTGTTTCATACCTTACGAGTATGTATGAGAGATCAATAGTCTCTATGTCTGCACAGCCTAATTTCCTAGGCTTCTCTTGCATGCCTGATATTACATTGCATCTAACCACAACCTTTCCGTTTGGTCTCTGCATTCACTTAGCACTCATTCAATAGTTAATGGAATCTAATTGGAGATTCTTTAAGAAAACCATATTCTACTTTATAACAGGTCACAACATAGCATCTTATATCCTCATTCACCATTATTTCTAAAGCAAAGCGATAGAAATTCCAGGATAAGTTTTTACCTCATGTTTATGTTCATTTAGGCCGTAGCTCAAATGCTATTGCTGTCCGCACCTATAGGGGAAGCATCAAGGGTCTGTTCCTGTTGTTTTTTTTTATGGACCCAAAACCTGAGAAGTTCCCATGAATCCATTGTCCCAATCAAAACAATTGTTCTTAGTTAACAGCAATTTGTTCATAAAGGTGTTAGAAGTTGTGCCTTACTACTAACATTCATTTGGCATATTTTTGTATACCTGCATAATCCTAACAATATGCATTTTTAATATAGTCATCCTTTCAGCATCACTTATGTTCTTAGTTAGATTTGCACATAATGAATTTAGCTACACTTGCTAGGATTTTGGGAAAATATATTTACTTCTTTAAATGATTTATTCGTCAAAATTCATTGATAGCTACCCTGTCCCCCAAAAAAATGGGGTAAAGTCAAATTTTTGCTTACTTTACATGACAAGATGGGACTTCTAAAAGGACTGGAAACATTTCCTTATAAGTCACCTTTTTATTTTTTTCTAATTGGCAAACAGAAGATACAGAACATTAAATCCCTATTCAGCAGTTCCTTACCAATATGTATCAGTTCGTTATACAATTTTAATCATTGCTCAATACCAAACAAAAGGTACAGAACTTTAAATTCCTATTCACCAGTTCCTTATCAATCTGTATCAGTTCATTAGCATCCAATCCAACTATTAATGTAAGCCCTAAAGGTTGCTTCTCAAAATAAATTTATTTGTCTTGTGCGTATTTATGCAGACTTCCATACCTTTACCAAAATTTTTGTTCAACTCAAAAGGAGAGGATACACTTGTCTTAATCATGGATAAAACATCTTCAAAATAAACAAAATATCATCATAGCTATGTACTTACTTCGTTGGGCCTCACCTTGAAGTGGAGAGGCTATCCCTACATAATTACAGGGTCAACCAATGCATATAATTACTTAAATTTGTTGCGCTTTAGAGTACTTGTGTTTTAGATCAACATGCGTCCGTCGATTCCTGTTATCTCAAGCCAACTTGACCGTCAATTTACAAAAACAAAAAGGGTAGAATCACTTTTGAGCCCAGATAGGCCCGAGTGTTTCGACCTTTGCTCCAAATGATACCATATGTAGTGCCCCTCTTGTACCTAGGTGCCATTGTGTGCAGAGATTTTTCTTTTTCTTTTTATTTTATTTCTATGTTTACAATATTACTACAGAGGAGTCAAATATGTTAGCAGCAACCTTGTTAAGAAAGATTCATGCACATTGTAAACAATCATTTGAGAATTATCTTTAACGTAATTCACAACATGTCATCATCATGGTGCCCTGAAGATGGCTTATTGTGCATACCATAAATTTGTAAGATAACAGTAACATTATTCCAATTATCTTTTTGCAGTATTACCTTCCTATACAAAACTAAGCATTAAGAAGCAATCTTTCCTAAACGGTCGTTCTTAGATTCAGTTCATAAATAATAAGACCTTCTACGTCTTCCTCATCATGAGGACAAAAAGGTAATATACCAAAAGCACCTAAGATAACAATGTCAAGGAAACTCAAATTGTGACATCCCAAATGAGCTGGAATTGATACTTAGAAGGAATGCAAAACTGTTTCATTCTATATTAGGATGATTTAGTTATGCCAAATTAAACTCATTTTTCGTTGCTTAATCCTAAAATATCCTTAAGGAATACCAAAAGATAACATACATATTCTTTATTTCCCCCCCATGAGATCCTTATGCCATATTGCCATCCTCTAAAACCAATTTAGGAGTAAAGGCCAAATCATACTACAAACTACAGGAGGTTATTGTCATTACATCCACAAGAGCCGCAGTTAACAAAGGCATGATAGGTATGATTTCTTACTCACATAATAATATACAAACAATTTTTTTTTAAATATGCATGAATAAAAACCATAACACCAAACTTATAGTGTTTTTCGAGCGATCCAAGTGCAAGCAGCAGGCGAAGGGACAAAATCCCCTAGGTGGCTGTCAAGATACAATAGGGATTAGACAGTTACAGAATAGGATAAAAATAATCAAATGCATATATAATGTATAGTGCCCTACCATACCTTCATCGTCCGCATCCTCCTGCACTTCACAACTTAGCATTAATATTCAACTATTCAATGAGAAAATATAAACTTATTTTATAAATGCAGCTAGCCACTTTAACGACTAACACTAACAACTAGTATTAGGACTTCTTTTTCTAAGTTAAAGAATGATCCTACTGAAATATTCGCTTCGACTTTCCACCCAACCAACTGACTCTATCTGGCGTGCGTTCTTCCGCCTAGAGTCACCCCCGAGCTTGGGCGACGAATCCACTAAGGTGAGGTTGTGAAAACAGAGATAATCAATGTACCCATTTCCCCATTGTTAGAAAAATCCTTTGCCTTCCTCTTTCTTAGACCAAACTATTTATAAGTCACCGATTATATACAAGGAAATAAATTTATGGTTATAAAGTAGGGTATTCATATGCTAAGATGATCTCTCTCAAATAATCTACTACTTGTCACTTCTCTTTACATATTTATTGTTAAGGTATGAAACCTTTAATGTTAAGGAGTATGATTAATACCAACAAAATACCCACACATATATCGGATCATCTCCATTTTTATATTACAACCATTAAGGCAACATGGGAACCTCACCCTTTTCAAAAATATTAACACATTGTTAGGAACTTGTCACAGGCATCTCCATTTTTATAATACCATCACTAAAGCGGCATGGGAACCTTGCCCTTTTGAAAAATATTAACACAGCGTTAGAAACTCGTCACAGCAGAACAACCATTCAGATATCGGATCCAACACGTAGGAAGGTTCAAAGGTCAAATCAAAAGGTAAATCACATCAAGGATCAGAGATACAACCATTTGTCCTAAAGTTTAAGAGACTAGATCATTATAAAGAAAAAAACACTCAAATATGTATTAATAGTACACAGGGAAACATTCAGACCCAAAGACCAAATCCGTTTTCGGATCGAACCCAATCCAGTCCAACAAAATGAATGTATGAGAGGGTTGATAGTTTCCTAAAGTCGTAAGCAGATCATTTCAGATCAGGGTTAAGAATGCATAAGTGGGCGTATAAATAAAATATTGTAGTTTATAGTTACCTCATGCGATTCCAGGTCATGGTCAGAATAGGTACTTAACTGATTACATCGAATTGGAAGCCCTCTAAAGAAATTTGCTTCTTTATATAATCAAATAAAAGTACACGTGGTATGTCCAAAGCATAGGTATACAGAAGATACAGCTCAGATCCAGAAATGTCAAAACCCTAAGAAATGTCTACGCGGAACGATAAACTATGAAGATAGAATCCAGAATCCAAATGATAGATACAAGGAATGAGGGTAACCTCACAACTATGCAGTACCTGGAGTTCATATCCAATTGGTTAAACACCCAATCGCAGGGCTCGAAAACCTTTAAAAGATAAAATACAGAATCCAAATGATAAATACATGCGATAAGGTTAACATTGTAGCTATGCAGTAATGGATTTGAGATCCATAATGCAAAGTGCAAGGTATAAAAACGCCAAAACACACCAACATAGCAATTAAAGATCTAACATGATAAATACACATGATATGCCCAAATCGTAGCCATAAAGGAATAGAGTTGAGATCCATAACAAATCATCAAGGTATGGAACACAAGCTTTATGACAAGATAAATACTAACTAAACTCAGATTCATACCAACAACAAGGAGATATTTAGATCGGGTGTATTGCGAAGGTAGCATTCTGTTGTGGTTCTATTTAGATCATTTGTAAAACACAGATAGCATTTAGTTGTGGTTCTATTTAAATTCAGTGTAAAACACATGTAGCATTCAACTGTGGATCTATTCAGATCTGACACAAAAATGCTAGTAACTTTTCGCTGTAGAAAGATTCAAAATAGAAGACACTAGATCCAACCCAATTGTAGAAGGTTACACCATTTCAGATCTGGTTCAAATCGAGACGTATGCAAATTAACACAACCAAATCTGATCATAAGCAACATTAAGTCGATAAAGTAGGAATTGCTGTCAATATTTAATTCTAACTGGTTTTTCCCAAACCAACACTCTTAGTGTGGCACATAATACATATTTTGGAATAAACCACATGCTTATCTGATGCCAAATCAACATAAGAGGATTATCTAAAACGGTTTTGGTTCATTCTAATCGAAGATCTTATTCCACAAACACACAGAGGGTTAATACAAAGGATCAAATGAAGTATAGCGATTCCATTAGAGGAAATTTGGGGTCTAAAATGGGCGTTATAAGAAAACGTGCCAAAATAAGTTTTTGTGAGTTGGAATTCAAGAACCAATAGAATTTCAATCAAATAAGCCAACCATAATGGTTGAATTAACATATTTGTCATTAAAAAAAACTACTTTTTTTTTCTTCGTATTTTCGACATATTTCATTGTGTTTTTACTCAAATTTCGATCGGGAGAGCTCGTTGGATGCGGAATTTGATTCCGCATCCAACGAGTACCCACATTGCATACTTTTGACGGAACTCGCTACCCCAAAAACAAGAAATACCTGAAAAGACGTGATGATGATGTCATCATCACATTTTTCAGGTATTTCTTGTTTTGGGGGTAGCGGGGTCCATCAAAAGTATGCAGTGTGGGTACTCGTTGGATGCAGAATCAAATTTTTCATCCAATGAGCTCTCTCGATCGAAATTTGAGTAAAAACACAGGGAGATATGTCGAAAATACGAACACAAAAAGTAGTTTTTTTCTTTCTTCCTCCAAAATTAATCAATATTATTTTATTATTTTAACTATTATTTTATTATTTTAACTATTAATTTATTATTTTCCTTAGGAGGCCCATTTTAGACCCCAAAATTCCTCTAATGCATCAAATGGATATGGATTCTCAAATTTCAATGCACAATAATTTTAAATCGATAACTTCAATTGCACAGTAATTTCACACTATACACAGAGTATCAAAAGAAGTAAGCGATTCCAACNTCCCCTTTTCCGGGAAGCCCTCCCCCTAGTGGCTTCATCACCAAATGTTGTTTAGTCGTTTGAAGCTTTCATTCGTTAACCCTATCAATTATAACCATAACTTGACAGAGGTTTATAGTGGATACTTACAGTGATGCTTACTTACACTGTGAGCTCTAGGTCGAGGTGGGAAGGGATGTTACAGAAAGAAAAGCTCTATCCATTATTATTTATTATTAAAAGATAATAAATAATACAATACCTACAAAAGTCTAATTAGGAACTAGTTGAAAGTTCCTAAGTTAAAGTATTAAAAATTACCCAAAATTAATTAAAAATGGTTAAATTAAGAAATCAAGGTTTCTTGATTCCTTTGACTGAAAATTCTGCCTATAAAGTCTCAAGCCAAGGAAAAGCTTGTGTTTCTGATCTATCTTTTGGGAGTCATTATTCTTCCTGTTTTGCTCTCAAGTAAATTATTAGAGAACATTTTTGTAGAAGGAAAAAGGAGAACTGATCTAGACCTGATACCATATAGGAAACCCTACCTTAGGAGCTATAAGCTACTTGCATGTTGGAGTCCAGCTCGGGGGATTTGGATTGAAACCATAAATGGTTCCAGGTCATGGTTGGGTGGAACATGGTAGTTACCAAGTGATTTGTTCATCTAATATAGAGGCCAGATATGTGTATGAATTGTTAATTCCGGTTATTTGAGTGTGTAGTGTCAGCCATTAAAGAAGCTTCAAATTACAAGTATGAGAACCTATACTGCCTATTCTATTTTTTTAGAATAAAATATGGATGAATTGGGAAAGGGTTAACATTATATGTTCTAACCCTATGTGTTCAATACTATTTAAATCTTCTAGGGATTACATTTTAAATTATAACCCTAAGTTGTGCTTTACTTCTTATTCTAGATTTATCCAGGGTTATTCATTAGTTTACTTCTGCAAATTTTAATTCATTTATAAATGTTTATCAAGGGTTTTGCACCCTGGTTTTATTCTTGTATTACATTTACTATTGAAACTGTGTTAATTTCAAACTAGGTTTTATTTCAGATCTATTACCTATCTATTCTTTGGCCTATATACTCCACTGACAAATTTTATTTGTCAGCAGAGCCATGTTTGAATAATTACTAGTTCAGATCTAAGATGCCATTAAAATCTGTATTCAATTTAGTATCATCTACTTCTAATAACAATAAAACTAACTAAGAATACTATTGGTATATAACCAACAAACTACTGATATATATATATATATATAT
>LPNX010394168.1:25745-36798 GCA_001517045.1 Pseudotsuga menziesii
AAATGCCAAACCAATTCCATTAAAATAACATCATCCTAAGCAAATAAACAGAGTAAGTATCGAGACCATTCATTGGTCTAAAGATCAAGTTCCTTTTTCTAAATTAAAATTCACAACAATAATCCATATATAGTAATATTTTAAAATAAACCAAGCCCTCGTAAATGTATTAAAATGAGAACCATGTAAGTGCGACGAGGTCATAGGATCAAATCCTATGGACCCTCTATTTTCCATTTTCACAAACATTACATTAATAAACCCCCATTATAGAAAATGACCTAGGATCGAATCCTATAGGGTCTTATTTATTTTACAAAGCCACGGTGGATCATCTACACACATGCTCTTAGCCAAACATAAAATCATTACACGGAGCAACATTATACATAGTTTGGATGTGGGTTGTGTTTTTAACTAACCTTTTAACATACAGGTCACGAGACCTTCGAAATAAAATACGATGTGTTCCATGGCCACGACCTTCACAATTAAACACACAGTCAACGAAAATAAACCGATAACTATCTAAACCCTATCAGTACGAAATCTACAGCAATGATAACCACTCAGGGCTTACACCCATGACCTTCTTAACATTCTAAGTAACACATAAAATGAACAAACAGTCTACCATACAGTCTACCATAATTCTAAACCTTCTAAGCTATCGCAACAACCATGGGAAAACGCTCATGCCATTCACGGCATGGCTTCAACCACATGCTATCAACATATAAATTCTCACAGCTAATAAAAATAATGGAATCAATTTTATAGAGTCCAACCACAAAGGAAAACTCCATATAAAACCCAAGTTTAAATAACGACACAGTATAGATTCATATACATATAAATTATAAGTCTTAAATCAAGTCTACACAAGTCATCCAATGGTTGTGCTGCCACTGTGTATATTTCATAAATTAAACCTGAATTTGCAATTTACACGCAGAGCCTATAAAGGCATCAAGTTTCACCTTACGGATAGAAGCCCTCATTAAAATTACATCTCATTTCATTATTAAAAATAGACCCGAGGGAAAAATTTATCCAAACACTAAAGCTCAACGCTGTGGTGTTACTAATAGAGCTCTTTCATGATACAAATAAACCCCCAAACTCAAACGCAACCATGAAAACCAAATGCAACCATAGTAACCCCCGATGAGTTAAAATCTAGTCTCAAAATCAAGAGATGGCAAGTATCGACTTGATTAGTAGGATTACCATAATGGTAATGCTAGTCCATGGCTTGTAGTCATGCTACGAATTCCACATGTCCTTGTCTCCCTGTCACCTGCAACCATGAAACACTACGAAGGATGAGAAGTATGAAAGTCGAATAAGCAACAAAACAAACATCAATGTTGTGAAAAACAACAAATCCATACCTACGTTACCTTCGAATTCTCCTTCACCCACTATGCAGAGCCGATACCAAACAACCAACAAATAGAGAAATTGACCAAAGTCCATCGTGAACCAAGCCCTAATCTTGGGTTGCCATCAACTCCAAGGCACATTAATGGCACCATCCTGGTGTCCATTATCAATTCTAAAACCCAAATCTCTATAGTTTGTAAACGACACAATATCATTTGCCACCTTTTCCATTTGCATAGTGTTAAAACCCCAATGTGTAACGGGTGATGCAATGGTGGAGTGAAGTCAATCACTCCTGATCCAAAAAAAAGAAATCATCCCAAGCAATCTCGAACCTGCCAAGCCTAGTCCCAGGGCTTCCAATAGGCATGCCAATTAGGATAGTAAACCAAATTGCACCTCTATTTTATTTAAGGAAATTGCACCTCCATTTTATTCAAGAAAATTGTCACTTCGTTTTAGTGAACAAAATCACGTGCATGTTTTGGAAAGCCTATTTTTTTTAAATATTCCAAGCATGTCTTTTTCACCACATTGCACGACTATTAGACTTCTTTGGAGCAAATCTCTACTGGTCAAACATGTTTTTGGGTGTGCCAAAGCCATCCATCTCAACCTTTGGATCAACCTCCTATTTGTGAGGTATTTTCCTCATTTCTTTTCATGTTTTTTTCTCTTTGTTGATTAATTTGTTTTCCCTAAATTGAAAAATTAAACCAAAATAATTAAATTATGGCCAATGGAAACAAAAACCTCAATGTAATTGGCAAATGGAAACCAATTCCCCAATATAATCATAAAAATTAAATAATTTTGATTATTTACCAAAATTCATACACAAAATTCCCATGCCCAATGGAAACCAAAACCCCAATTAACTCAAAAAACAAATGAATTTCACTATTTCCATATGCATATTCACAAGCATCCTTGTGGATCCATACCAAAATCCACAAATATGCAAAGTTTTTCAATCACATTACAAGTTTCCATAAGTAGTTTACATGCCCAATGTAAACCAAAACCCTAATTAACTTATAAAAAAAAACGAACTTCACTATTTCCATATATTTATATTCGCAAGCATCATTGTGAATCCAAACCAAAATTAACAAATATGCAAAGTTTGTCAATTATGTTGCAAGATTGCATACCACTAAAAAAAACCAAGTAGAATTCATATATTCCCCTAAAATACATAAACAAACATCGTAAATCCCTTGCCTCTATCTGAAATATCGAAGTTTCTCTTCCAAGAACATCAATAAACACCTTATAGTTTTGATGAAACTTCCTAATCCAAGTGTTAAAATAATGTATAGAATCTTCCCATGATTTTAACAAATATCTCGTCTTGAACGAAGGGTACTTTTTGGTTAAGGTCAAGACAACAAAGTTCAACAATAGACTCTATGAACGTGAAGATACATAGCTAGGTTGATGTATTTGATTAAACATGCCAATCGCATACTATCATACATGATATAATCCAGTGTAACCCTTGCAATGATAAATCCATAAAGATTTGCTAAATAGACTTTGGAGTCCAAAAAACATCATGCTACAACAAATAATTACATATCTAACAAAATTGGTTCCTATACTGGGATTTTATTCATGAACATGACATTATGCTGCCTATTCTAGGGTCTAGTTATTGCCTATACCCACAATCTGGGAGATGGTCCTGCAAAGGCAATAGTCAGCACCTCACAATTTCGATGAAACTTCATAATCCAAGCCTTAAAATAAGCTAAAGGAGCTTCGCAATCAAAATATGCACTCATGACACTTTATGTACACATGCATACTTAAAAATTGGAATTAATATTTGAATTTAGGACATAAATATGAAATCAAAAAATGGAAAATGTTTATTCTTTACTGTAAAATTCAAGATCAATTTTTAAATTTACATGATAGATTTAGTTTATGTTGCTATTTGTCGTATATTAGTTATACAATTTTTAGTGACTAGATATGTCATTATGTCATGTGTTTATATCTCTAATGATATTTTATTTACATTTATGATTGCAGTGGCTACTATGGATAACAATGCAGAGATACTAAGGGTTATTTCCCATTTGAGAGAGATTGGTTCTACTTGGAGGGGTGGAGATGAGCTTTGCTGCTCCTTGTCAGATTCTTTATTGTCTACTGTTGATATGATCTCAAGATCGAATGATGCTTTGTATAACATTACATCTTATAGGGAGAGGAAAAGACAACAATATGCTGATGGGTTAAGTTACAACGAGGTACAAAAGCTAAAAATAACAAAACAACATATATATTCATTGCTTAGACTGCCTAGGACAGATGACATTCCGAATATCAACAGGCCACATATTTCTATTGAGTGGTGCACCTTTCCACCCATCAAAGACAATTGGATGGATAGGCGGTACATGGATTTTGACATTCCCCCTCATAAAAATACGGAAGTACCATTGTACTTCCTCCAAAAATTGTATGTAGAGTTTTTGATGGGGAAACATGTCAACTATTTTGACATGTTGGGCTTCCAGGGTGTTGGTAGGGGGATGCACCAACACCGACCCAATGCTAGGCATAGAGATTCCAATCCACAGATACCTACACCCCATGCCCAGCTACCGAGGGTAGATATCCCTCCTGCACATGACATGGTTGCCCAGAAACAGGAGGCATCTTTTACTCTAGCTGAGATGGTCTCTCGACACACGACCACTATTGATGAGAGAGCGCCCTCTTCCTCTACTGGTATACAACCACCAGCTTTTGGTGGTGGAGGGACATCTATTGGTGGGGATAGACCGATATCCTATGTGCCTTAGAGTGAGACACATGTCTGTACATCATGTGGGGGACCCTGTTATGGTCCTGGACCACGACATGGTACCAATACGATGACTGGTGGTCAGGTAAGGACATTGTTTTAAAACTCTATTATTATTTAATTTTTAATTTTTCCATACTATATGTAACATATTAAAAGATTCATAATATATGCAATATTTACTCTTGCAAGAGACGGATGCCTCTCACGGGGGTGGTATTGTACCTAGTGTGGTTGTACCCGAGGCCCAAACAACCACCATTGAGGTAATATTTAAAAATTTGTCATTTTGTTAATGCATGTGTTAGTCTTGATTACTTTATTAAATTGTCTAATATTTACAAATTTTTGAAGTTGCATGAACCCCACTTAGAACGTGATGCTGGAGACGTTGATATCAATGACATTGTCCAAGGTGGAATTTACGATTACTTGAAGAATGTAAGTACATGGGTTATGACTGAATCTTGTTCGAATTATTTAAATTTCTTACTGTAGACTGTAGACACTTTATGACTATAGTAATCATTGTAGATCCCTACATTGCCTCTTTGGTTTGGATCTCCCCATAGTCCAAACATAGATAAGGGGGTTTTTTACACTAGACGACCCTCTTCCTTGACCATAGCGGGTGTGCATGAGGATCAACCTACTCATCCCATGGTAATGTACACACTTCCAATGGCAATTGTTGGTTAGCTATGAATTCACTTCACAAGTGGTTTTTCTTAATGTTATTTTCACATGTTTATAGCATCATGATGTAGAGTCATCCGTGCAAGACCTTAATGGGATTGTTGATGCTACGGTCAATGCTACATATACAATAGGGATAAGTCACACTGAGGTACATCTACTTGAATATTTTTAATTGTACATTTCATTTGTATTTTTTATGGACATGAACAATGTCTAACTATTTTATCATTTGGTGAATGTTGCCACACCCTGGTCCATTAGTGCACGCAATTGAGGTTGATGTTCAACCTACGGCTCCTCTTACTATTAAAGAGTCCTAGTTTAATCCCCTAGAAATGGTTTTTTCGGTGATGTGTTCATTTTTTACATAATTGATTAGTACATTCTCATTCATGTACATGTTGATAATTCTTGAGATAATTGACTTTTTTTTTATTTACAGAGAAGCATTGTAGAGAGACTCTCTGCAAGGAGGAGGACACCAGAGGCACCTATACCCTTAACACCAGAGGCACCTATACTCCCAACAGATGCAATGAGTCTTTGTTTTATTTACAATTGAGTCATATTTTAAATTTTCAAACTTTGTTATTGTTGGATAGTAATAGTTGAGTTAACTGATCAAGAAATATTGTTATTGATTTGTAGTCGCCAAAGATGCATAGTGGTCATAGACAGAGCCGAAAAGCATCAGGGTCAGGGAAAAATAAGAGAAAGTTATATTTTTGATGTGTTAGTCTAGGACAAATATGTGTTTCTATGTACAATCCGGAGTTAGAGTATAGGGGTACGGTCCAGGACAGATGTACCTTTGTTTGCACATGTACATCAAATATGTTTTTGATACATGTACATTGACAAGAAATAAATGGGCCTTCTATTTTTGTATTCTAACTTTCATGATATAAAAAATATTTCATATCAAGTCTTTTGAGATCTTCATGCTTCAATCTTTTAAGTGTGATTATACACATGTGGCCAAGAATATTTTTATGTGTAATGTTCCCAATTTTTTATAGATTTTACGATTGCATGGAAATATAAATTATAAATTTGAGAACAATGCACAATTACAATATTACGTAATGACAAAAATGTACATTTTATTTGTTTTTTACCACGATCCAATTGCATATACAATCTTATATTAACAATGTCAAATTGTATTCATAAAGATGGAACATACCTAATACACATAAGCACCCAGCACAACTAAGCAACTGATCCAACTTGGTGGAATACAGAAGCACCTTACCCACATAACAACCTAAAAAACTTTTAAAGGATGCATGGAGTTGACACACCTAAGCGATGCACCTGTGTGGTTTACAAAAATAAAATTAGTGTTTGGCATGGTGTCTCTCATATAACGAATACATAGGATACACATCAAACCTAAAAGTATCTGAGTATTATAAGGTTGATTCAAAATAATGGTTATGACTATATATTGCAATTTATTTTATCATTTTGTTCATGTACATGGCATTTGATGATTGGCCTCGAGTAACAACTTTGAAACAGATGAAAGTTATTTGTGATTTTATTATAGTTTAAATTGATTAGAGAAGTACTATTCTGAATCTTGTTTTATAAATTCATGTTTATGGAGTATTATTCGAAGCATTCGTAGAGTGAAGATATATATATTTTGTAATAATGGCATAATAGGTTGGCCACTTGTTTCTAAACATAAACATGTTCCCTTACATGGTTACTGACGTAATGGAATTGTCTCCTCCTGCATTTCATCATACAAATGCTCACATCTCTTAGATGACCTTGCTAACTTAATATGGGAAACAACCTTCTTTCGAGTTTCCAGTCCCATGAATGATATGGGATCCTAATATCAATTCACCGACACATAGAGATTGACAACTCCTTTCGCCTTGATTAAAACAAAAAAAGAATATTTCTTGCTTGACAATGATGGGAAATAAGTCTTGACCAACACCTCACAACATGTAACATAATTCTCGACAGCTGCACAAGGAATAATAGTTCACAACAAGTATTTTTTCAATATGGGAAGATCTACAATCACCTCAAGCTAACCTCTATGTGCAAAAATTTCACATTCACTTAATGAGCAAAACCCTAGTTTCAAAAATTGAAAAAAAAATGATCTCTTGTCTATGGACACAGATTAGAGGGCCACTCTAGCACTTTCTTGATGTCCCAAATTCAACAGATTCAATGGTTTGTCGAGCTGAGGAACAATCATCTATCTATGGAACGTTGAATCCCACCTGCTACAGGCTTTCATGGACACCTATTGAATCCCTAACCAGGACAGAGAATGGAAACCGTGCATCAAAAAAGGCTTTTGGTGGGTCGTGCAAGCATGTTTAGGTAGGTTCCATGTGGGAACACTAGATGCATGTTCACGGTCGAGGAATTTTCAAATTCGACCCCTATGTGTATAAATTGGACATTCACTTACTGAGAAAAACCCTAGTTTCCAAAATTTACCAAAAAAATTATCCCTTGTCCATGGACCCAGGTTAAAGGGCCACCCTAGCACTATCCCGATGTCCTGAATCCAACGGAGCTGACGGTTCATCGATCTGAGCAATGGTCATGATTCTATGGCACATTGAATCCCACCTCCTATAGGCTTTCAAGGACACCTGTTGAATCCCTACCCAGGGTATAGAATGGAAATCATGCATCAAAAAGGGCTTCTAGTGGGTCATATAAGGATGTTTAGGCATGTTTTATGTGGGAACGCTAGCCACACTTTCATGGTCAAGCAATATGTGAATTTGACCCCCATGTGAAAAAATTTCACATTCACTTACTAAGCAAAACCCTAGTTTCCAAAATTGACCAAAAAATGGTCTCTTATACATGGAACCAGATTAAAGGGCCACCCTAGAACTATGCCAATTTATTGAATCCAATGGAGCTGACGATTCATCGATTCAAGTAATGATCATGATTCTATGGCACGTTGAATCCCACCTCCTACAGGATTTCAGGGCACCTATTCAATTCCTACCGGGGGCATAGAATGGAAACCGTGCATCAAAAATGGATTCCAGTGGGTCATGCAAGCTTTTTTAGACATGTGTTATGTGGGAATGCTAGCCACACCTTCACAATCAAGAAATACGCAAATTTGACTCCCATGTGGAAAAATTTCACACATTCCCTTACTAAGCAAAAACCTAGTTTCCAAAATTGACCAAAAACAAGGTCTATTATCCATGGAACCAGATTAAAGGGCCTCCCTACCAATATCCTGATGTCTTGAATCCAACAGAGCCAATGATTTCCCGATCCGAGCAATGGTCATGATTCTATGGCGCATTGAATCCCACCTCCTACAGGATTTCAGGGACACCTGTTGAATCCTTACCCGGGGCATAGAATGTAAATCATGCATCAAAAAGGGCTTCCGGTGGGTCATGCAAGCATTTTTAGGCATGTTTTATGTGGGAAAATTAGCCACACCTTCACAGCTGATCAATATGTGAATTTTACCCCCATGTGCAGAATTTCGACATTCACTTACTAAGCAAAACCCTAGTTTCCAAAATGGACCAAAAAAATGATCCCTTGTCCATGGACCCAGATTAGAGGACCAACCTAGCACTATTCCAATGTCTTCAATCCAATGGATTCGATGTTTTTTCGATCCAAGCAACGATCATAATTCTATGACACATTGAATCCCACCTCCTATAGACTTTCAAGGACACTTGTTGAATCCCTACCTGGGGCATAGAATGGAAACCGTGCATCAAAAAGGGCTTCTGGTGGGTTGTGAAAGTGTGTTTAGGAATGTGTTATGTGGAAATGATAGCCACACCTTCATGGTTGAGCAATATGCCAATTTGAATCCCATGTGCAAAAATTTCACATTCACTTACTCAGCAAAACCCTAGTTTCCAAAATTGACCAAAAAATGGCCTCTTATCCATGGAACCAGCTTAGAGAGCCTCCATAGCACTATCTTGATGTCCTAAATCCAATGGATCCAATGGTTCATTGATTTGAGAAATGACCATCATTCTATCGCATGTTGATTCCCACCTCCTACAGGCTTTTAGGGACACCTGTTGAATCCCTACCCGGGAGAAACAAATTATTGGAGTGAAGGAGATAATTATTGGATTCAAGGAGATGTCCTTATAGGATCAACATCAAGATTCAAGGAAAATGCAATAGACATATCCTAGATATAGTGGTAGATAATGGTCTTGGGCTATAACGCATGAGTCATGTAAGTGTCAATATAATACAACAAATCCATTGTAGACGTCTATTGAATTTATCAATATATCAAGCCCTCAATGTATCAAACAACAAATGATCAATGAGACCATGAAACCAAAATATCTTACTACCACATACGTGACTACCTAGCTGTAGTCATTCGAATATATTATTGGGATCACCTCTAATAGCAATGGTATCCTTTAGCCTCTCATGCTCGGACTAAGGAAACAAGTATCATGACTTTGATGAGTCCTTTTGGAATTGTTTGCAGCTGGAGGTTTGTGCCAATAACTAAGTTTGTATAATGGTATACAATTTGAATTGTTCTATAATATTCAAATACATAACCATTTTTGTTGCGTGCATGGGAAACCTGTGTCAAATATTACCCTTTGATAACCATTGACCCAATTGGAAAATCATTTCCCTCGGAGTCGCTTAATGAGACAATGAGGGTCTGCTTCCCATCCAATCAATGTGCCAGCCATTAGTCAGTGTGCCATTTATTATCTCTCGGGGCAACCAATGCATATATGTTCCTTGCATAAAACAAAGTGCAGACCTAGGGGTCCACTAACTAAACACAACTTGTCGTCAAACATTTCAAAGTGATCAACATAATAGTCGAATGTGGTTGTATGAGATCTGAAATGTGGTCATAGTCATGTGAAATAATCGATTGGACCTCCTCCAACTGGGATAATTATGAATTTATTTGTCGACCAATGGGGAGAGATACACGATTCCAGCTGTCTACCCAATCTATGGATTCAGATTTGTTCCATTCAGCAGTGCTACATGGATAACAAAAATGAGAGAGTTTTCTTGTCCACATTTCAACTATAGCATTGTCTAACGTCCTAACTAAATGGAATGCATGAGTTCCTTGGACGGTCTCGCACTCATATAGGTGTGATCAATCTACATAGACCACCTCCCAAAAATATCTAAGTACATGTGTTTTTTGAGATGATTGGTCTTCTTTCCTTCTAGTTCCTTGCCCCATCACTGAAGAACACCATGCAACAATGGTCTTTGCATCTCGGATGAGCGAAATAGTTGTGAAATTCATCTCTTGCCTACGTAATGCAGTCTTGATCCATGCACCTTCTCCATCATGTTCCCCTTTTCCATGTTTGGTCTCAAAATAGTTCCAAATATGTGGCACCTTGTGCCTCTTATGGAGAATACACAACCATTGGAAGACACAGGAATTTTTGAATTGCCCTGTACAACCATTAGACCAAATGCAATGTTGTTCCATCTGTATATTGTTATCATCCAAGTGTTTGTAGAACAATTGAAAGCTGTGTTGTACAAAAGCCAAGTCATGACATGTATCATCACTTATGTAAAAGTGATACTTCTTCAATATAACCTTGTTCTCTTTAGTACTATCTACCCCGTGATTATAGGTGATATGGACCGTTATGATGACCTGATCTGAGTGATAATGTCATGTCCCCATGCCTCCAACCGGCGTAGAGGATGCGACTACTAGCTTTATCAGACCGGGCTAACCGCCCATGAACATGTACAGGCTTAAAAATTGCTGGAAACAGAGTGCTTAAATGTATGCATTAAACTTAATTATGTACATATGAGAAATTATCATGCACAGATGCAATTATCTATTAGACACAACAGAAACATCATACATTCCAACAAGCATTCTTTCAACATGTTCATTTCATTTTCATTAACAGAATTTACAGTTGCAGAAGTAAAATGGACAAAGAACTTATCTTATGAAGAAATTCTTCCGCAACCAGCTACGTCGCTGCAACGTTCCACCCAACCATAGGCCAGCATGCTCCTTGATCTCTCAGCAGCGCTGCCACCCCCAAGCTGGGCATGATTCTCCAAGGAATAAGGGAACTAGCAGGCTTACACATAGCCAGGATACACAAAACACATAGC
>LPNX010394168.1:42821-61153 GCA_001517045.1 Pseudotsuga menziesii
ATGGGGATCTACTTCAAACGTCCAGAATAAGGTACGAGGTTCGATCCTTTAGTGTTAGATGTTTTTATTTCTATTGCATATTGGGGAAGATTGATTTCTGGAGTCTAGCTGTCTGTTGTGGTACCCCAATCCATAGGAATTTCTCTCCGTAACAAAAATCATGCCCCTTTCGATTTAGTTGCCGTGACCGTAGCTGGTTGTGTTTATTTCAATTGATTGTAGATGCATATTTTACATGATGACCATCATAATATATGTTGCATGCCCCGATATACCATCGGTGAAAAATTTAAATCCAGAACATAGTATAACCGATCAATGGTGGGGCCTTGGCCTTTAGCTCCGCACCATGATCATTTACAATTTTTACATCATATACATCTAATGTAACGGGGTCAAAACTGGGACATTATAGATAATATTGACTTTGAATCTCATTTTTCGGTTGAAGAGTGTAGTTTTCCACAAAACCGACCACTGATAACATAGTTCCAATAGGAAATGTATCCCTGCACTCTCTAAACTGCTCATCTTGCCAACGAGCCACATGTACATGCTTTACATACTTTTGTGTCTTTTCAAAGAATTCCTCCATGAAGTTGCATACCAGTACCTGGTAGATCAACAATAAGGATGTACAGATCAATAGGTTGTTACATATAAGAGGTAGCAATAGATATCAATAGGAAAAAATACTATTTAGGAACTCGTTGCTAACCTGAGAGGTGACCAATTGCATTTTTTTCGTTTTAGTCCCTCTACCAATATCATATGTGACATATTTGAATGATTGCAAGTTCACTTCATGTCTCCTAAGTTCTTTCTCATCAGTGACATGTATGAATTTGTCCAAAAATCCCATTCCACCACACCTTGGCCATGTCCCATCTACGCAAGGCCTTTGATAAAATGTGCAACATTCTGTCCTTCTACACAATATGCTATGGATAAACTCTCTAGATGATGTCGATGGAAACGTAGTTAAGAATTCCTGCACAAGAGTGTTATGCAAAAAACACAATATATGTATATATGTTTCATAATAATAAGCGTACTCAATGTGATATCGAGAACAACATGTGTTACGAGTTGTGTTTATTTTAACATACCATGGTTTGCATTTAACGAAGGATATTTGGCCCAAGTTAAGTTCATTATGTTCATGGCTAAACCTCTCATACAATTCTGTTTGTGTCATGTCAAGAAAATGTTTAATGTGGGGCTCATGATCCCTTAAACCCATTCTCAATTTTAGTACATCTTTTTGGTTGGATGAAGGTCTACTATTGTCACGCCAAAACTCTTGCGCCAATCCCTTTACCACATCAATGATCTTCGTATCATAGCGTGGAAACCTACCAACGAAGGAAGATACATCTGTTTCACAAGAGTCAAGTTGTTCTCTTCTAGAAAAATACCTACGGAGTGCTTTGATATCCAATCCTACAAGTTTGGATGTAGGATTAAGAAGGAGAAGGGCCCTGGTGCTTTTGTTCATGATTGATTGTGACAACACATGACGAGCTGCATTGTGATCCTTTGAATGAGATTTCTTTCCAATATTACTAAATGCATATACCAAACTTCTGACAACATAAGAACTTGGGTCAGAACTGTTTATCATCTTTATCCTTAAGTTTTTCCTAACAATAGTCATAGACCTAGATTTTAACAACGATATAAATAATCTACATTTATCTCCATCACATTTAGAACCAAAATAGTTGACAAGTATATGTTGAGCTTGATATGCGATACTGCGTTTAGATAGTGTACCTTCAAGTGAACCAATGGGACTTTCATCGATTTGTATACATTTTGGAGTTCCCCGGCTTGAAGTTGCTAATGGAGGTAGGGTGGATGGAATTGTACCCTATACCATATCACCTGGTCGGTCTAGAGTTTGAACATGAGCTTCATGTCCTTTTGTGTCTTCCTGACGGTCAGATGGTGGCAACTGGAAATCCTCTTGAGTGGTCTGAACAACGTTGTCTTCTTCGATCATACCTTCGGCATTCAATGTCTCTCTCACTTCGTCACTTGTATACCCACATTCAATTAAATCTGCAAAGGTTTCAAGCGGCCTTGATGTGCACCTATGTTTTACTCATTGATCAGTGCCATGCAGTGCTCGTTCTTCTACTGATATGGTGACCAAATACCCCTCAAGTGAATGCTTTTGTCTTTATTGATGTGGTGGGCTCTGTAATGGCTTTTATCAGTCGATAAATGTACTTAATATATACACCCGTTGTAGAGACTGAAAGAGGTTCTTGGTCCTGCTTCTTATGTCAAGGTGTTTGAATCTTCCTAATCTTATTCTAGTTTGGGATCTCAACTTCACTATGTCTCCTAGCAAAGTTTGGGGAGAAGGATGCTCTATGGATGATCTTGTTGAGTATTTTATTTATTTATTTGATGATTTATAGTTAAATGATGTTGTCTCTATGGTTTTGTCCCCCACCTGGTCGAGTGGTCAATGTGGTGGTGGGGGGATTGCTAAGCAGTTGGACATATTTTTTTATGTCTGATGGATTATGTGGGGAGATTGGAAAATATAGGTCCTGATGTTTGGCCACTAGGTTTTCAGACCATCGGGCACTTTTCTTGCAGTTGGATTTTGATAAAGATTTCTCATATTATCCTTTCAAATTTAATTCTTCATGATTGAAGGATGATGACTTCAACCTCTTGATTCATGAGAAGTGGAGGAACTTTATTGATCTCGCTCTTAACCATATGGGACTGATGAACAATTTATTGTGGGTTATGACTAATATCAGAGGGGAGGTTATTGGTTGGGAACGAAAAAAGAAAAAATCCTTAGACAAGAACTTGGAGGTTTTTGAGAATGACATTCAAGGGTTATCAATTTTTTTTGATGATGATTTTTGTTCCTTTGATAGAAACCAACCTTTAATTGGGTTGGAATTTGATCTCATTAAGATTTTACTAGACAAGGAAGAATCATTGCAGCACAAAATCTGGGAAATATGGATAAAGGTTGGCGATGATAATAAAAATTATTTTCATAAGTTTTCAAATATAATATAACTGCCTAATGTGATTTGGGAAGCTTCGAATGTGGAGGGTAATCTTGTGTTTGAAAATAGATCCATCTAGCGGGAGGGGAGGAATTGCTTTCTTGATTCTTATTCTATGAAGGTTGGAGGGTGTATAGAAAATCAATTACATGTTATCAAACATTTTCCCTATTTTGTTTCATAGCAATATTGTGTTCTTATTGGGAATTCGGTCTTTGAAGGGGCAGTGTTGAAGACTCTTAAGATATTTAAGAGGGATAAAATACCGGGAGCTGACGGGTGGACCATGGATTTCTTTCTCCACTTTTTATATTTACTGGGAGGCAATGTGATGGAGGCTATGGAGAAGTCTCGTCATTTTGGTGTCATTCCAGAGACCTTAAATAAGACCTTATAACTCTAATTCCTAAGGTTGATAAGCCTCCAGGTTTTAAGAAGTAGTGACCTATCTTGTTATGCAATTTGTTTTAGAAGCAGATCACGGAAATTATTGTGGATAGGCTGAAACCTATGTTATGTAAGGCGATTTCGACCAATTAGTTTAGTCTTCTCCCACGTTGACAAATTCTGGATGCAATGGGAATAGTATAGGAAAGTATGCACTCGATAAAGATAAAAAAGCTCAGTGCATTTAAGTTAAAGATTGATTTGGAAAAGGCATATAGAATGATTGACTGGGATTTTCTTCTACTTATTATGTTTCAGGTGGTCCTCTATTATGACATTACTCATTGGATCATGTCTTGTGTCTCATTTGCTAGTTTTTCTATTCTAGTAAATGGTTCACCATCACTCTTTTTCAATAGTACCTATGAGGCGAGATTGGGATGCCCTTTTTCACCATACCTATTCATATTATCCATTGAAGGGATTAATCATATCTTATTGAAACAAAAGGAGGATGGCCTCTTAAAGGGTGTAAAAGTATCTAATGGACATTCTCTATATCATGTGTTGTTTGTGGATGATGTGATCATTTTCGGTAAGGGTTCGGTCGTCAAGTGGAGGACTATTACAGATTTGTTGAATATTTTTTGTTGTGCCTCAATTTTATCTGTTAGTACCAATAAATATTCTTTTAGTTTCAATTACATTAATTTAGTTATGGTGGACTGTATTGCAGATTTGTTCACTTTTCAGATGGCTGATATGGATGAGGGTATTAAGTACCTAGGGTATCATCTTAAGCTAAACAGGTACGTAAAGAAATAATGGAAGTGGTTAGTGTATAAATTTCATAGAAAGTTGGAGGGGTGGACCTCTCTCTAGCTATATCTAGGAGGACATCTTATGTTAATTACTTATGTCCTTCAAAGTGTTCCTGTCTATTGGTTTTCTCTGCTACATTTTCCGGTGGGTGTGATTTATAGTATAGGTACGATCATTTTCAACTTTTTGAGGAGAGGTAAATCCTTCGATGTGAATTTTCACTTAGCGGGATGTGAGAGTCTTTCCAAGCATAAAGACATGGGGGATGGGGGATGAAGCACTTAGGGTGTTTCAACAAATCGTTATGTGGTAAAAGTATTTGGATGTCTCTTCACGACGGTGGCTTATGGGGTAAGATCATTAGGTTCAAATATCTCAAGAGGATATATGTTGTATCCTGGTTAATATTGGGGAAAGTTCATTCACGGATCAGGTCGCTGATTTGGCTAGTCTACTTGACACGTTACAATAATTTTCTCCAAATCTCAGTTGGTTGGTTGGGAGAGGAAATCAAGTTTTTTTGGGCATTGACCCAATTGTAGGATTGGGAGAAAATTATGCTCTTTCTGGCCTCTTGTCTCAGGTTCTTTACAAGATGAATATTTATGTTCTTAAACATATTTTCTTTTTGGATGAAGAACTGAGACCCGACTGGTTAAGTTCCTTTGATCTAAATCTTCGAGGGGAGTTGAAAGGTGAATGGAATATCTTTATCAAGTCCTTGATCTCTGTAGGTATTTCCTTGAATGAGGATATCCATATTTTTGTTTGGGTTATCAAAAAATATTATCATGTTGTCTTAGCCAAGCTGATGTATATATTTTTGGCCAACTGTCAGTTTACTGGTGTGACGAAGGATGCCCTTAATAACATCTGGACTGGGAAACTTCCCTTGAAAATGAAGTGTTTTCATTGGATCTGCATTAAACATAAGTTTTTGAACCAGGACATGATGCAAAAATAGGGTTTCAATGCAGAGGGGTGGTGCTAATTATGGTTTTCAAACTCAGAAATACTGGAGCATATGTTTGGAAACTGTTCATTTTTCCATAAATGTTTGGCTTGTATTGGTATTCATTTATCGCACACATCCAGATGGAATAAGTTGTGTGTGTCTGATAATATCCTATGTTGCTGAAAGGAGATATAGGTTCCAATGGATACATTATCTTAGTCACTTTCTAGCACCTTTTAAGGTGGTGTGGAGAGCTCGTAATCTGGTTATTTTTTAGAATGTTACTGTTGACTCAAGCCGGGATGTTATGAAGGACCTCAGCTGGCTCCAAGCTTATGGATATCTGAAACATAAGGATTCTAGGAGAGTTATTCTTTTCCTAGTTTTGGATGAGTAGTGTTCTTTTGGATTCTTTAATTGTGTGGAGTAGGATGGCATTTGTGGGTCCATAATGGTGATAAGGATTAGACATAACCTGTGTTACATATTGAATATGTGGATTTGCAGAGGATCAAACAAAAATGCTGAAATTTTAGAACTATGGGGATTTCTCTTTTTTGCTCGTGAGAAGGACTTGCTATCTATTTTGATTTTTGGAGACTCGAAAGTTATTATAGATTTGGCAAAGAATGTTCATCATTTACACAGTATTCAGCTCCATCACTGATTCATGCAAGTAAAATATCTCATTTCTCATTTCCATCATATTTCTTTCAGTCATATTTACAAAGAGCTGAATACAGAGGATGATTTCCTATCCAAACTTGCTTTAGGGTATGGTATGGAGAACACTGTTTGGGAATTGGTTCAAGAAGGAACTAGAATTGATCATGATCTACTAAGTATTGTGTAAAGCTTCCAGTCTTTTGTTGTTAATGTTGATCAATGGGTTATAGTTTTTCTATAAATCTAAGTCTTCCTCTACATGAATTGGCTTTTTTGATGTATAAGGAACTAAGGAAATAAGCAGATATATGGTATTTATGGGTATATGAAGAATATGTACTTATGATACAACTTTTTAATATATATAAAGTTGTTTTTTTATAAAAAAATAAATAATACCGATTAGGACACTCAATCATGTTCATATAATAATATTTGTTAAGAGAAATATTTACACTCATCTTAATCATCAAATCATAATGCATCGTTATGAATAATTAATAATTAAAATTTATATACATCATATCATAGTATAATGTTCACATAGTATTAGTTGGGAGGAATATTTTAACAAACTAGACATAATACAATAGTTTAAATATTTAGTTATTAAAATTAAATACATAATCGGATAATAGGATTATTATTGTTTTTATGTTTAAGTCGATAAGCATATATATCTTAAAATTTTGGGGGGGACTACCATCTACACTTTTTCATCTATAGACGAGAATCAGAGGCAAGTATACAATTCATATTGATTCTATAGGTGTCATCCAAAATTAAACAAGAATGAGACAAGTGTACTCTCCATATTCATTCTATGTGCATCTTCCAAAATTAATAATTAATAATTTCAAAAGTACAAAAAATAGCTTAATTAACATGTGATAAGTACATTTAGTGATAGTTGTAAAAATTAAAATTAATCTTCTACTATTAGATTATTAGATACAACTATGAGCTTAACTCCATCGATTGTTAGATACACATGTTAGTTTAGCTTCAATGATTCTAGAATTATTAGCTTAACTTCAACTCTAATCATAGTTATATATTAGATAGCTATTAGCTTAACTATTAGATACAACTATTACTTTAACTCCAATGATTCTACAACTATTAGCTTGACTTCAACTCTAATCACTTAAGGTTTAGTCCGACTCCATTTTGAATCTAAGAGTCTAGCTAATGTGCAGTCATGTAAGAGTCGAACTCCTAATAAAATCCTCCAAAGTCCTAATAAACTCATGCATCTCGTTACACGTATGGGAACATATATCTTATAGTTTTGGGGTGGAATAACATCCATGCTTTTTTGTATATGGAAGAGAATGGAACAAGTATACAACTCATACTATTTGTATGGGCATCATCCAAAACAAAATAAAAAATAAATAAAAACAAAACAAAAATAGCTTAGTTTACATCTAATAAGTATAGATGGTGATGGTTGGAAAAATTAAAATTTAATTTTGACTATTTGATTATTACATACAACTATTTGATTATTACACACAACTATTATCTTAACTCCATTGATGATACAACTATTAGCTTAACTTCAACTCCAATCACGAATTTTAATTGAAGTGGAATTGCTGGTATATTAACTTTTAATTGAACTCCAATTGTTGAGATATTAAATTTTAAATTAACTATTAGATACAACTATTATCTCAACTCCAATGATTCTACAACTATTAGCTTAACTTCAACTCTAAGCACGGTTATATGGGATAACTATTACATACAACTATCAATTTAACTCCAATGATTTTACAACTATTAACTTAACTTTATCTCTAATTGTGGTTATATTGGATAATTATTAGATTAACTATTAGATAACATTTAGGTTATCTTTAGTCATTGTTAAATTAAATTTAGATAAATGTGGTAGTTAGGAACGGGATAATAGAAAACTATTAGATGAACATTTAGTTGTACTTCAATGACTCCATGTCTTAGCTTGATAAGTCGACCTTCATTGGAGTAAAACCATGCACCACCCAATAAGCTTTCCATATGGCAGCATAGCATCATGAGAACAATCAATTAAGGAATGTGCTCCAAGGGTGATATATTCAATGCAATCTATAAATATGAATAAGAAGGGGTGAGGGTTCTTTTTTTGTTTTGTTTTTCACTCATCCTTATAGCTCACTGAAGCGGAATGGAATACTTGTGGGGTTGTGGTAAAGAAGCTGAACGAAAAATTGGTGTGGCACAAAGCAAGAATTTTTCTAGGTGGAAGCGGAACGAAATATTGGTAACTCTTCCAACCATATACCACCTTGGTCTATGTATTTTGTTTTAATATAGCCCAAAAATGTGATTCATATTGTTATTGGATTCAATTTTAAAAATACTAATACTTGTTCAATTTTAAAATTGCTAATGTTGATGTGGTGTAGAGTGCAAAGTGGTATACTTGTTACATAGAAGGAAACAATTTAAAGTTTAGTTTTTTCCACATGCAAGATTGAAAAATTAAGGTGATTTACTTATGTAGCAATTTTGTTATTTTGGAATTCTACCATATAAAAATTTCATGATTTCCTTGTTCTATGAGCATTTGAATTATTTTTTGATGATATGGTTCATCTTCATGTATTTGAATTAGTTTTTGAGATGTTGCTTGATCAAGAATTGGACTAAGAACACAGCCACAGATTTTGGTCAAATCAAGTTTAGGAAGTTCACTTGGAGTTGTTTTTTAAGGACCATCTTCATGTTTGGATTCAAAGGGTACAATTCCTCTTCCACCAATAATTACCACTAAGTTACCTTTATCATATAAATTGTCTGATTATGATTTTATTCATTTCTTGTTGTAACAATCTGACCAAACTAGTGACTCCTTGTGGGGAATCAACTACTTATTATACTAATTTTATAAGTGAAGATCTTACAATGGCTTTTTCGATGCCATGGATTTACATTTATGATCCCTCCATTATCACTCAAAACTTAAAACTCTCGCATTTCTATAATTTGGTTGGTTGCTACTTGTTAAAATCCAGTATTACAACATGGTTTTCTGATAGACCATATACTTCCAACGTCGTTGGTTGTGCTATTTATGCATGCAGCTGCAAAAACCCACAATTTTGTTCAATTTTGTTCAAAAACATTAAAATAAGAGATTGCAATGAGGCACAAGTACCACAATTCGATGCCATAGAAATCCATTTACAAACATTGAAGCATTGAAATACAACTTAATTACTAAAGCAACGAGTTGAATTTCATTATTCATTCAGGACCAATATTTTAAAAATCACAATGATTTGAAAATTATTTCATCTCCAACTTATGGGATTTGACAATGACAAGATCCTATTATTGAAACATTAAAGATATGATCAATATTTAGAGTAAGGGTAGATTTTATTAAGATTTTATAGAAAAATGAAAATTCCCATACGTGTCTTATGTAGGAGTAAATATTAGAATCCTAAGATTAATGGCTAAATATTATGTGGAAGGAATATATAAGTTGAAGAGTTTCGTTTGAATCCATTCAATATTTCCATGTCGTTAGTGATGATCTTAAATGGTTGATAAACATCAATTGGTAGCCATCGGTGAATCCAATAGAAATGAAACATGAACTAAGGTCATTTGTTTATTAATAAAAAGGTTTCTTCTTTTAGTATTCCCTATCTTTTTTTATTATTCCAACAGAAGTTTCTTACATTTCCTTTTATTTCATTAACAATATTGGAATACATTGAATACAATTTCAATTTCTAATCCTAATTTTTTTTATTTTACAAGATATAAAAATGATGATCTACTCCATGCAATCAAGAATAGATGGTATACTCCATGGACATATGTTTAATATTTATGAGTATTTACTCATGATTAAACATGTTTGCTACATTGATCTTACATTGCAAAACTATTTAATTCTCACATTTTATATTTTAATAATTTAATTTAGAATTTCTCCATTATCACAATGTTTTCCTATATTTTCAATGAATATACAACACAATCCTTGAACTATTCATAGCATTCAAGATAAAAAGTGTCCACATTTCAATGTGTATGGAGCATTATTTATAATTGTTGCAATTGTATGGGAATTTTTTTAATTTATAATGATTGTTTTCTTTTATTAGTTTGATAAAGAATCAATCCATTATTACAATGTTTTCCTATGTATTCAAATATTATATAGTTTAATCTGTGAACTACTTATAGCATTCATCTTAAAAGGTCATCACTTTTCCTTGTGCAAGGAGCATTATAGCAATTACGAGTGTATGCAAAATTTATTTATTTATAGGATTGGAATATGTATAACAAGCTAATATACTTAAGGAGCATCATAAAACAACATAACCATCAAATAATGTAGTAGTTGAAAATCATCCTCCTTGAACATTGTACTTCAACATAATCAATAATTATAAAATATCACCTATGTGCAACAACCTCAATTCAATGAAGGTTGCAATGTAACATTACCATTAAAACAAATACTTAATAAGAGTCGACCACACTAGAACCTCATCAATAGTTCTCAAGTATTACACAACCAATGAAATTCAACCACATCCAATGTGACACAACACTTGAGGAATGCGTACTGCAACATAACCATTTCCAATATGTTGCAATGCTACATAATCTCATTAATTTAGTTCCCAGTTTTTTCAATTTGAATAGTTTAATCATGAATTTCTCCATTGCCGCAATTTATTCCTATTTATTGAAATATTTTACAATACAATCCTTGAATTGTTTATAGCATTCATTTAAAGAAAGTGGTAGCATTTTTATGTGTATGGAAAATTAAATATGACAATAACAAAACTATGGGAAAATTTTATTTATAAACATTTTTTTATTTTATTAGTTCAACCCAAAATGTATCCTTTATGATCACAATGTGTTCCTATGTATTCAAATACTATAGAGTATAATCCTTTAAATATTTCTATCATTCATGTTAAAAAATGATCGCATTTCGATGTGTATGAAGGATTGTTCATAAAAATTATAAGTGCATGGGCATATTTTAATCTATAACAATTGAATATGTATGAAACAAGCAAATACGATTGATAAACATAAATCCACAACGTTACCCTTAATAAATGAAGCAATTGAAAATAATCATCCTTTAACGTTGTGCTTCAACGTAAGCAATAATTGAAAAAAATTGACATACATGCAAGGCCCTCAATTTTATGAAGGTTGCAATATGACATTATCATTGACAAAAACACTTAACCAGAGTTGATAATATTTGAACTTGACCAGCCATTTTGAAATATTACTGTCAACCATGGTAGAGCAACACCAATGAAATCCATATGCACTAAATGTGACATAAACCTCAAGGAATCCAAACTACATCGTACGCCATAAGGAAGGTCAAAATAATACACAATCATTTACAAATATCAAAATCCAATGTGACCTTTGAGTAATGTCTCAATGTGACATAAGACTTGAACGAATCATAATATACATAATGTTAATGTTACTACCCCACATAACCCTCAACAAACATTAACCAAGGTCAACCATGAACATCATTTTTGACCACAATCCATATTAATATATGAAATATACTTATAGCTAATTATTATTATTTACTATAAGGTTGTAAATTAATTATTAATTAAATATTAATAATTAGGCCGAAAGGCATATATATCTTAGAATTTTGAGGTGGACTACCATCTATGATTTTTCATCTATGTGCGAGAATGAAGTGTACTATCCATGTTAATTCTATGGGTGTCGTTCCAAATTCATAATTAACAACTATGAAAAAAAAAAAAATAACGCATTTGATAACTGCACTTTGTGGTAGTTGGAAATAAATAATTAAAAAATAAAAAATAGGTCACGTGATAAAAAAAATTAATGGCATGGTAATATCTATTCCATGTGATAATGGAACTCCATTTAATAGATAGAAGTTGAGATAATGTACAAAATCTTTAGTTAAGATTCATTTTTGAGCTGGGAGTTGAAGTAATGTGCAGTTTGTGTGACAGATGAACTCCTAATAAACTCCTCTGAATTTCTAATAAATTCCTATGAACTAATTTGATAACTACAGTTATTGGCATGGTAATGTGTAGCTCATGTGGTAGTCGAACTCCATCTAGTAGTTGGAAGTCGAATTAATGCGCATAAGGCTTGGTCGAACTGCATTTGGAAGCTAGGGGTTGAGATAACTCGAAGTTGTTATATTAACTGTGATAGCTTTATATTAACTATTAAATTAACCATTGGATACAACTATTAGCTTGAATCCAATGATGATACAACTTTGAGCTTAACAACCACAAATTAAGTGGTTGTTATATTATATTAGGTATTGCATACCATAAACTAACACATTTTTTTAGGAAAAAACATTAAATCAATGTGTCAAATATATGCCTTGTCCACATATTCCAAACATATTAATCTTATTAATATAGTTGCTACTAGTTATATAATCTTTTGGATTCATTTATCTTAGTTTTAATTTTATCATTTGATAATTTAGGTTTTATTTTTTATTTTTTATGATTTACCTTAATGACCTTTGAAAAAACATGTGGTGCCACTTTAGTTTTTGTTAATTCATCTAAATTAGAAAATGTAAAAAAAATAAATTAGAAGTTTATATATATATATATATATATATAGATATATATATCTTAATACGATCTCGACAGTAAAAAACATGAATGGGGTAATGGTCAGTTCCTTTAAGGAAAAAGCTGAGGCAGGGAAAGAGTTTTTAAAAAATATGTTCAAGAAACCAACATGATTTAATATTCAAAAAATACTGGAGGTAATCAATTTGTTCCCTAGAATGATAGATGAGGAAATGAACATTCTCCTAAAGGCTGAAGTTACAGAGGAGGAATTGGAGAAGGTGGTGTACTCATGTCAGAAAAGGAAAAGTCTAGTTCTGGATGGGCTCACCATTGAATTCTTTCAGGGGTTTTATGACCTAGTTAAAGAAGATTTGCTGAAAACAGTTCAAGAATTCCAAAGGGCTAAGAAAGTATTAGGAGCCTTGAATTCCGATTTTTTGGCTCTAATCCCCAAGAGACAAAATCCTTCCTCCTTCAAAGAATTCAGGCCCATTTCATGCTGCAATATGGTTTACAAAATAATATCTAAGACAATATCCCTAAGAATGAATCCAATTCTAAGAAAGGTCATAACCCAGGAGTAGTTTGGTTTCCTATTCAATAGGCAAATTCAAGATGCATCTTCCCTTGCATAAGAAACGATTCATACCATCAAACTGTATAAAAATTCATCCTTTACCTCTACACTGGATCTCTCCAAAGCCTATGATAGGATAAATTGGATGTTCTTAATATTGGTAATGATTCAGATAGGCTTGGACTTGGAAATAGTGAACTAGATCATGGGATGTGTACAATCAACATCAATCGCTATTCTGATTAATGGATCTTCCTCTAATTTCTTCAGGGCTTCTAGAGGCCTTAGACAAGGGTACCCTCTCTCTCCCTTCCTCTTCCTACTAATAGAAGATTCCCTTAGCAGAATCATCAACCATGCAAAAAGGGCATGATCCTTCAAAGGAATAAAGATCATGAGCTCAGTGGAATTAACACTTATCCTATTCGTAGAGGATGTGGTAATGCTGGGAGAGGTCACTTAGGAGAATCTAAAGGAAACAGAGAATATTTTGTTATTATATACAAAAGCTATGGGCATGCACATCAATGTGGAAAAATATATTCTCCCAGAAAATGCGAGTCCAAAAGAAATCAAGGAGAGGATTAGGGTTGAAACCCCTTACATTTTAAAACTAGTGGATGAAGGCTTCAAATACCTAGGGTTTGTTCTCTATCCCAATGCATACTCCTTCAAAAATTGGATGTGGTTGTATAAAAAAATTGAGAACATACTTGGATGCTGGAATTTAACATTCTTATCCAGAGGGGGAAGACTAGTACTGTTTAAAGTTGTTCTCCAGAGCATCCCAGTTTATTGGGCCACAATCACTTATATCCACAAGGAAAAATTCTTATCCTTCTTATTGTCGGCTAAGAGACATGCTGAAGGAATCCCCCTAGCCAAATGGCAACTGCTTTCTAGCCCCAAGGAGTTAGGGGGATGGGGGGATCAAGAATCCCTTTCTTTTTCTGCCAATCCTTAGATGCTAAAACCTTATGGAGGCTGATCAAGAATCCAAACTCACTATGGGGCAAAGTCTTATCATCTAAATACTATCCAAATAGGTCAATACATGAATCGATAAGGAAAAGAGACAAAACATACAAAAACATGTCCATAGGTTGGAAAGCATTGGTCCTAGATTTTCCCCTAGTAGCGAACTGGCTAACCTAGTTGGTCGGGAATGGGAGAAAAATTAGAGTTGGAGAAGATCCATGGTCAGGAGTAGGAGAGAGGTATAAACTCTCAAAAGGTCTAGTCTCAAAACTAAGAATTTTAGGGATTTGCAACTTAAATAAAGCTTGTTCATTATCTTTACAAAGGGAAACTCTTTGGAAAAACTCACAATAGCTACGACTAGAAGGTCTTAGAGAGGAATGGGAGGTGTTATCCCTAAAGTTGGACCCAGACTACAGGGGATCCAAGCTTAGGAAATCTTATTTTGACAATGCCTAAATCAAATGAAAATAAATCAAACAGGCAAACTGGTATAAAACTTAAGGCTAGTTTATATTTACACTATTGCAATGTACTGGGTTGGTATTGTATGTTTATACAGTTTTCAGGTATGAGATCACAATATCATAGATATATGCAACTAGTATATGTAACAGATAATTAAATACAAGTATTCACAAGAACAACAAAGTGTATATCAGGCTGGTAAAACCATGAGGGCTGCAATAAAAATCATAAAGGTTATACAACATAAACATACAGAACAGCATTCAAAAACAAAGATTTTATGATCCTGATAATATAAAGTGAGACTGTGACTGTGTATGAACAATAAAAATAACTGTTTCCTCAGATAAGAATTAGACAATGGAATGTGAGTGACCAACACCTAAAAGAATTACCAAAGAAAACAGTTTAAGTAGTACAGGGACAAATCATCATTATATTTCATTCAAAGCTAAAACCTGTTTGAAGCTGCAAAGACTTTATGCTATACAAAGGTGTTTACAATTTGTCCAGCATCCTTCCCAAAAGCTGCCAACCCTCACCAAACGCTCCTTGAGATTCATCAGACGACCACATGTAAGAGAACAAGGCATGGAAATGGACAGTATTTGCAATGAGGCATTAGAAAGATCATAGATTATTAATCCATGCCTATTTTCCGTGTTACCCACCATTGCCGTGGAATAAATCAAGCAGTAAAAAACTCCATTGCAAATCACACCCTCGTCCAATGTTGAATGTAGTGGGACTAAACGCCTTCCATATGATGCTCTCACATATATTAGTAGCAATGAATAACGAAAGTCCAAACCCCAGTCCATAACCTTTCTGGAGTAACTCGTCCAAACATATCACAATTATACCAGCGAAAAAGAGCTGGACAATAATAAGGATGGCATTGCCAGCTCCAAGGTCCTGGATGTCACCATACATTCCAGACAGCACATACACAACTGCCTCAAAGTACACCTGTTCTCCTTCGTAGACAATAGCTATGTTTTTCATAATCCATGAAGCCTTGTAACCATATATTATAACCTCGCAATTACACACTCTAGGGTTTTACAAAGCAACCCTAATTCTCTGAATATTCACATAATGCTGCTCTTACCCAGGAAATTCTGTTAATCAAAATTCCCTCAAAATGTATATCCTGCACAGGAGATTTTATAATGCTGTAGAGTCTTCACGCTGTAAATTGAACCCAGCATTGCTGAAAATGCAAATAAACAAATGGATATACTTCCATCCGAACCCTGCAAACTCTAGGGTTCCAACTTAAACCCAGCTTTCTTGAACCTGATATAACACAGCTCGTGAAGATGAACAGTGAATGAAACCAGCACTCTCATACCTTTTTTCAGCAGCCAAATGAAACATGAATTGGGGGAAAACCCAGTGTTTAGCTGTTTTTTGCCACGATAACCCATTAGCATTGATTGCATGAACTGTTACATTGGTGAAAAGACACCACCTGTATCCTTTATTATGCTTCCGTATTGAGTCATCATTTTATGGTAAAAATCATTAGGACATAAGAATGCCGAAGGTTCATGCTCAAAGCATATATTCAATACCATAATCAAAGCTTATATCAATCAATAGTTTCATATCATAAACCATAAACCTTTCCAAAACATACCATATCTCTATTATACCCTCAAAACACCATATGCTGCAAGCTCTCAAATAGCTGCCAGTTTGGGAATTTCGCTGCCAGTTTGCAAAATATACCATGTAACACATAATTCTTTACACATACATAGGTTTTTTATTTGCTGAATGGAAATTTAATGATTTAAGGTATCTAAAGGAATGATAAAGGCTAACAAACAATCATAACACTCAAAGCAAGCTGGAAATTAAAACAAGAAAAACCAATGCAAAGAAAAAATTTAAAAATAAACAAGTGAAAAATCCTAGAGATAACATCTGGCTCCGCTTGGGGATGGCATGCTCCCTGTGATCTGCCAAGAACAAGTAGACCTGTGCCTTGTTTCCGTTGGGCTGGAGTCTTTCATCACAAATCTCTGCTACTTAACCAACCACTGACTGATCTTTAAACTATTCGGCAAACTGAAATAATCTTCTCACAACAATCTGAACACACTGTACAAACTTTTAAAGAAATGCTTGAAGCATCAAGCTTATTTATTCACAGCTCCTACACTAATCAAAACTACTTCTTTTGATCAGGTAAAATCATGCTTCTAGTGAAGCCATACAAGTATCTGAATACTTAATGCAAATCTTGATCCGTGGATAAGCAAACTGAAAACAGGAACAACCATCATCAATTGTCTGAAATTTTGATGTTCAGATTTATCATAAAATGTATACTGAAACCCCGAATTGATAGATTCCTTGATGTATTCAGCTATCGGGTCATACCATTTCCTTCATTTTGGACTATCAAACTCATCATTATTCTCAATCCTTATATCAAAAGATAGTTGAAAAGAACTTTGAAATGACAACTCCTGTATTTTTACCTCCAAAGCTTCAATCTCTTTCTCAGCAAATTATTTTAAAAATATGACTTCAGATTCTGAATTTGATATTAGATGAGCAGACAAAATGGAAGAAAAATTTTCATGAATGCTCATATCACTTCATTCTTTGAAATCTTTAATAGAAAGAATATCTGCCCTAAACTCTGTCTTCTCTAATATAATCCAAAAATCTATTGATGACTTAATCGACCCCACCAACAAATCTACTGATATGGAAATGATGCATAAAGGGGACCATGGAATATGAAGATTCATTTCAGCAGAAAGGAAAAGACAACCTTCCTTTGTCAAAAACAATCTGACATTTGAACTGCTTAAAGATTCCATATAATCAACAAATGGATCAATGAAATTATAAGGAATTACCTTTTGCTGAAGATCAAAACATATCTGTCTATCCTCTTCCTCATAATGGCTGCCACTTTCAGCTAGCTGCAAATTGAATTGTACATATGGCTGCTCAATGTCTTCTACAGATTCAGGATGATTGATTTCTATACAATGCTGTTGCTCACCAAAATTTGATTCAGAGTTTTCATACATCTGTTGGCTGCTCCTCAAATCAACAGAGGCTAATGTAGGGATCTACTCTATTTCATCTGGATACTCATCATAGATTGGGATATCTTCAGAGTAAATCGGCTGATGCTGATCTAAATCTAGAACTTTAATGTCTTCTCCTGGAGGTTCCACCGATATATTAATGTCTTCATCTGGAAGTTCCAAATCTAGAATTTTAATGTCTTCATCATACAATGGAGCATTCTGATCAATTTCTAAAGACAAATATTTCTGTTCTATGATGCTCTCATCAGAATTTTGAAAAATTTATTCTTGTGAAATAGAATTAGAGGAATATAATGAATCTTCTTCTTTCTTTATATCATAATCATCGGCTTCATCCTTACTACTTGAAAAATCTGCTTCTAAACTCTGCATAGATAATGCATATCCCCTACAACAATCCTCAAGAATGCACTCATCTTGGTATATCCTCTTATAATATGAATTAAAGGTATCATGAAAGTTTTTCAAAGAGGAAATACTGGAAGGAGGAAGAGTTCTGTACCATTTTCTTGCAGAACCATCTAATGAATACATAAACATTTTCATCAATACGTCTTCATGATGTATATTCAGCTGATCCATGTATTGATGAAATTTAAGTACATGATATGTCGGATTGTCCTCCTCTTCTTCTCTGAATCGGGGAAGAAAATCTCCCCATTCATCCATGGTAGGTACTTCATGTGGAAAGCCAGGAATATCTGAGAAATTGAACGGAGCCAATCTCTGTGC
>LPNX010394168.1:61244-89139 GCA_001517045.1 Pseudotsuga menziesii
TTTCCTCTGGATTCTTCGAACATGGAGTCGCCCGGTGAATAAATCTGTAGTCTAACTAACACCCGGCTCCTGTTCACCATCAAGAGCTGGATCTGATCTTTGTCATTCTTTCCCGGGGAAGATTATCTTCACTCCTCCGTCCCCGGCAACGGCGCCAGAAGATGTTATCCCTAAAGTTGGACCCAGACTACAGGGGATCCAAGCTTAGGAAATATTATTTTGACAATGACTAAATCAAATGAAAATAAATCAAACAGGCAAACTGGTATAAAACTTAAGGCTAGTTTATATTTACACTATTGCAATGTACTGGGTTGGTATCGTATGTTTATACAGTTTTCAGGTATGAGATCACAATATCATAGATATATGCAACTAGTATATGTAACAGATAATTAAATACAAGTATTCACAAGAACAACAAAGTGTATATCAGGCTGGTAAAACCATGAGGGCTGCAATAAAAATCATAAAGGTTATACAACATAAACATACAGAACAACATTCAAAAACAAAGATTTTATGATCCTGATAATATAAAGTGAGACTGTGACTGTGTATGAACAATAAAAATAACTGTTTCCTCAGATAAGAATTAGACAATGGAATGTGAGTGACCAACACCTAAAAGAATTACCAAAGAAAACAGTTTAAGTAGTACAGGGACAAATCATCATTATATTTCATTCAAAGCTAAAACCTGTTTGAAGCTGCAAAGACTTTATGCTATACAAAGGTGTTTACAATTTTTCCAGCATCCTTCCCAAAAGCTGCCAACCCTCACCAAACGCTCCTTGAGATTCATCAGACGACCACATGTAAGAGAACAAGGCATGGAAATGGACAGTATTTGCAATGAGGCATTAGAAAGATCATAGATTATTAATCCATGCCTATTTTCCGTGTTACCCACCATTGCCGTGGAATAAATCAAGCACTACAAAACTCCATTGCAAATCACACCCTCGTCCAATGTTGACTGTAGTGGGACTAAACACCTTCCATATGATGCTCTCACATATATTAGTAGCAATGAATAACGAAAGTCCAAACCCCAGTCCATAACCTTTCTGGAGTAACTCGTCCAAACATATCACAATTATACCAGCGAAAAAGAGCTGGACAATAATAAGGATGGCATTGCCAGTTCCAAGGTCCCGGATGTCACCATACATTCCAGACAGCACATACACAACTGCCTCAAAGTACACCTGTTCTCCTTCGTAGCCAATAGCTATGTTTTTCATAATCCATGAAGCCTTGTAACCATATATTATAACCTCGCAATTACACACTCTAGGGTTTTACAAAGCAACCCTAATTCTCTGAATATTCACATAATGCTGCTCTTACCCAGGAAATTCTGTTAATCAAAACGCCCTCAAAATGTATATCGTGCACAGGAGATTTTATAATGCTGTAGAGTCTTCACGTTGTAAATTGAACCCAGCATTGCTGAAAATGCAAATAAACAAATGGATATACTTCCATCCGAACCCTGCAAACTCTAGGGTTCCAACTTAAACCCAGCTTTCTTGAACCTGATATAACACAGCTCGTGAAGATGAACAGTGAATGAAACCAGCGCTCTCATACCTTTTTTCAGCAGCCAAATGAAACATGAATTGGGGGAAAACCCAGTGTTTAGCTGTTTTTTGCCACGATAACCCATTAGCATTGATTGCATGAACTGTTACATTGGTGAAAAGACACCACCTGTATCCTTTATTATGCTTCCGTATTGAGTCATCATTTTATGGTAAAAATCATTAGGACATAAGAATGCCGAAGGTTCATGCTCAAAGCATATATTCAATACCATAATAAAAGATTATATCAATCAATAGTTTCATATCATAAACCATAAACCTTTCCAAAACATACCATATCTCTATTATACCCTCAAAACACCATATGCTGCAAGCTCTCAAATAGCTGCCAGTTTGGGAATTTCGCTGCCAGTTTGCAAAATCTACCATGTAACGCATAATTCTTTACACATACATAGGTTTTTTATTTACTGAATGGAACTTTAATGATTTAAGGTATCTAAAGGAATGATAAAGGCTAACAAACAATCATAACACTCAAAGCAAGCTGGAAATTAAAACAAGAAAAACCAATGCAAAGCAAAAATTTAAAAATAAACAAGTGAAAAATCCTAGAGATAACAGGAGGAATATGTCTCACTACTCAAATTGAATTTTATCCATTTAGAATAGGATAGGGAAGACAATATGGTGTGGACAAAAGTTCCAGTCAACAGTGACTTCACGACCAAACTTGGTTATAAGACCTAGGCAGGGGAAAATTTCGAGGGAGAGACGGAAGAGTTGTGGAAACAACTATGGAAATCCGAAGGAATATTAAAGACAAAAGTCACATTATGGCTGACGCTCAACAATAAAATATTGACTTGGAATAACTTATAGAAAAAGGGATGGAATGACCCAAATCGGTGCGCACTCTGCAATTCAAATGAGGAAAATGTTTCTCACCTTTTCAATTTTTATTCTTATGCAGACACCATATGGACAACAGCGTGCAGAGAGTTAAAATTCCAAGGAGCTCTTGAGACTACTCTGGAATTCAAAGAAAAAGCATGGTGGACAAACAAATCGGTATGTCTCCACAGTGCTTTCCCGTCTCCTTTTACTTATGGAATTTGGTGGGCTAGGAACACTACAACCTTTAATAACAAAATGATCTCTCCTGAACTAACTGCTGCCCTTGTGATACAGTGGACTAGAGAACACAGATCACAAGTGAAAGATTCAAAATTCATAGTGCTAGTTCGTCCTAAAATAAACAAAGGAATTCCTTGGTCCTTTTTTGACAGAGCAATTCAAGGGGATCCTCCACTGGGTGGTATAGGAGCAGTACTTTACCTCCCAAACAACCAGAAGATCCAAGCTAAATTTGAACCAGGCCATTACACAAATAACAAGGCTAAACTTGCAGCACTACATTTGGTTCTTGAACTGGCTCTAAACAATAACATAACTCAAATGCAAGTCTTTGGGGACTCAAATATTTTGGTGGACTGGATTAATACGAGGATCCAAATAAATGCCCCTCATCTGCAGTGGCTTCTCAATGCAATCAGAAGGCTTCTGGGATTATTTTCAAGCTTCTATATCTCACATATATACCGAGAATTGAATTATGAAGCAGACAGACTATCTAAACTGGCCCTTCTATTGGAGTCATGCAATATAGAAATAGAGGATTTTGTAGGTATTTGAAATGTAATAGACATAAATGAAAAGAACACCTATTGCATACAACTAAACAACATTGTGAATTTTGTAAGCTTGTGATTTTTTGTAAAGCTGGAACTTATTGCGAGATGTTTGATTAAGAAAGAAATCTAGTGGGCTAAGAACACTACAACCTTCAATAAAAAAATGATCCCACCTGATGTAACTGCTACCCGGACTAGAGAACATAGATCACAAGTGAAAGATTCAAAAGTCATAGTGCTAGTTCCTCCTAAAATAAACAAAGGAATTCCTTGGGCCTTCTTTTACGAAAAAAGTCAAGGGGATCCTCGACTGGGAGGTTCAGGAGCAGTACTTTACCTCCCAAACAACCAGAAGATCCAACCTAAATTTGCACGAGGCCATTGCACAAATAACAAGGCTGAATTTGTAGCACTACATTTGGTTCTTGAACTAGCTCTAAACAATAACATAACTCAAATGCAAGTCTTCGGGGACTCAAAGATTGTGGTGGACTAGATTAATAGGAGGATCCAAATAAATGCCCCTCATCTGCAACAGCTTCTCAATGAGATCATAAGGCTTCTGGGATTATTTTCAATCTTCATTGTCTCACATATATATACTCAGAATTGAATTATGAAGCAGACAGATCCAAACTGGCCCTTCTACTGGAGCCAGGAAAGATAAAAACAAATAATTTTGCAGGTATTTGAAATGTAACGGATAGAAATGAAAAGAACACTTATTACATACAGCTAAATAACATTGTGAATTTTGTAAGATTGCGATTTTTTGAAAAGATGGAACTTATAGCGAGATGTTTGATGAAGAAAGGATTCTGGTTCTTCTTTAATGAAAGTTACTCTGAAAAAGTTTAAAAGCCATACCTTATTTAGAATGGAAGATATTTTCCTAATAGAATATATATATATATATATATATATATATATATATATATATATGTATGTATATATATATATATATGAAAAAAAAACATTATGAAGAAGAATAAAGTACTTAAATATATTATAAAATTATAAAATAAAATATTTCCATTATTCATTTATGAAGAAGAAGAAAGTAATTAAATATATCACAAATTTCTAAAATAAAATTTTTTGTGGATGGATTATGTCTATAGGGATCAAATGGTTGAGAATAGTTATAGAATGAAAGAAATTTTGGAAATATTTTTTTATTAGTCGTATTCTTCTAGTTGAGAGGGTTCAATTGTGAGTTATGTTATCATAGGCATTCTTCATGTTTTCCATTTATCAACAATCAATTATCGTTTTATATCATTTTTATTATCTCACATACTTTTAGTTATCTTCCATGAATGGTTGGTTATCAATTCATAATCTATGAGTTTTCTTAATCTATAAATTTTTTTCAGCATGAAAAAATAGTTCAATCTTTTTTTATAAATTAAAAGACCTGTTACATAGCAAACTTACAAACCTCCACTTCCCAAAACGAACTTGTGGATCTGGGAAAAAAACAATAAGCCCCCACGGGGCAGATAACTATATTCCATATGTCAAAATAACTGTCCATCATATAAAATAGAAACTGTGCATCTAGCGCACTGTGTTAACCCAATCCCATAAAACCTGAGTGTGAAATAAGTGTGTTTTCCTTCAATAAATCAACGGAAAATGTTGATCCCAGTCTCTTGGATAAGTGATCCTCGTCAAACTCCTGAACACTGAGAAGGCCTGCCTCCAGTTCCAATGCCTCTCTGGAAAGACAAACGGCCAGAATGTTGTGTTCACAATAAATACGCTGACAACAGAAGGGATTGAAATCCCCTACAAGCAGATCAATCCAAGTACACCAGTGGTTGAGGTTGGTGACACTCAACTTATGTTTTCTATTAACCGGATAGATGACCACCCTAGAATCACCAAAACTTCTGAGCTCCAGCAACCCTTATGCATCATTTATGAGTTATCCATACATTGTTATCATATATCCATTCAACAACTTACTATTAGTTATTTTTTATATTCCTTTTTTATAATTGTTTACATCTAATTTTGAATGACTGTTATACAATCAATCTAAAAAGTACACTTATTCTATCCTTATTCATAGAGGAAAAAACGCATCCACCTTAGTCCACCCCAAATTTCAAACAATGGCGTCTATCAACATAAATAAGTTATATTTATATTATTTTTCTCATTAAATAAATGACAATTCGCTATCATGGATATTTATAGAAAAGGATTTTGATAGAGAAGCATCAGTTATATTTCTTATTTCTTTATTTGCATTGCCCAACGACGAAGTGGTTCTTAATCCTTCCAAATGTTGTATCTCACCTCTTGGTGGCTTTTCATAGTCTTTTAGTGACAAATGTGGTAGTTAGTAACAGAAACAGCGTCGGCTATATTCTCATTTCTTTAGTGAATTGCATGCGTTCATTGCCCTCATAACTTATAAGTCACGACTAAGGGTTGAACATTTTCGACCCCTAGGTTGTTAATTTGAATTCAACATATATGGCATTTTATAAACAAATTGAGGTCTTCGACATTGAGTTAATCTTTAATATAATATTGTTCTTGTAATAATAAATTTATTTTTTAAGATTTTTTTCCTTTTTATATGTTTTTTTCTCAATATTTTCATTTTATGTTATTCATACAATAATAAAGTAATTTTTTTGTATGTCTCTCTATTAAATACGGCAGAAGAGTCACATAATGACAAAGTCCCACCTCTTTTAGTTTCTAGTTTATATAACTTTTAATTTACATTAATAATCTAATAATGAAAAGTTTAAAAGTTTATCTAATAGTCGAGGCCCTTGGCTACATAAAACTAGCTCCGACAAATTCTTATGCGGATTGAACTGTATAATAAAATTTATTTAATTATCATGTGAATGTCATATGTTCAGGGAAGAGGATTAGATTTTTTAAATTTAGAGTCAAAAACAAAAGCAATATAACAATTAAATTTCATCAACACAACATACGAATAAAATGAATGAATAAAGCGGGTCGTTTGGCAATATAAGCAGTATCATTGGCTATGTAAATTCAGTAAATTTGCTGAAGCATATAAAAATGATAAAAGGCTCTCGAAATTTTTAAATTGTAAACGGCACATGAAAATTTGAAATGAACTTGCTGTAGCTATGACCATGATCTGCTGCTTGTGCAAGACGAATATTCTTACATTTCAATAAAATATAATTTAATGTGAATCATTAGAATTAGTGGATAAACGACAAAGCAAATCAGCTCTGAAGACAAAACCGATGCATATGTAATTGTTGTTGCCTGTTTAATCCAAAATATGAAGATCCCTTTTCTGCGATAACTAAGATAAAGAGTTATAACAACAGATCTATTATTGTATTTAAACACAAAATCTTAAGCCTGTGCTTGCAAATAACAGATATAATAGCGTAGTTGTATAACTAAAAGTTTAAAAGGAAAATATAATAACCTAGGTTTTCTATTTCGAGCCACAAACTATATTATAAAATCGAAGGCAATGCATTTACCAACATAGCGCTAGGTTAGCGGCACCCTATATTACATACAATCCTAAACTCGTGAGTTAAACATAACAGATATCGAAGATCCCTTAATTAGAAAAAAGTTGATGCTTCGGCTCTGCGAACGCCATACTTTTCTTTTAATCTATAATTCCGACATGGACGACATATGTTGTATCGGCCATGGCAGCGTTATTCTGCGCAGGATTCAAGATGACACTGCCGCTCGGGTTTGAAACCCGCGGGCTTGGTTGGGTATTGCCATTCACCGATTAAATAAGACCAACTTTTACGTCCGGTGAAGAAATTTTGAGGAAAAAAAGAGAAGTTGTAGTGCCGTAATGAAATATCCTGGCCAAACAAATCAGGTTTTCCCGGGTCATGATTTCAGAAGTGGACAAAGGCGCCGACAAATAAGTCGGTGTTTTTTTATATGGAATTCCATCGATAGTATTATAGTATTAGTCCAGTGAGGATAATGTTGGGGGCTTCATAATTTTGATTTAACAATTATAAGCCATTTAATTCATAATACAGTTCTATTACGATACTAAATAATTATTATTACTTTATTTTATTTTAGTAAAACAATTTAATTAAGTATAGATAAGGAAGTTAGGAGGAATGCTATTATTCTTATCGTTATTGCGTTCATTACTATGCAGATGTATTTTTTATTATATCTTTATTCTAGGTAATATTAAGTGTTGTTATTCTTCAATAAAAAAAACTCTAAATATTCAGTATATTTTCAGCTTTATTTTATTTGGACTTTGATTACGAATTAAAAAAAAAAAATTCAGTATATCTTCAGCTTTATTTTATTCGGACTTCAATTACAAATCTTTAAAAAAAAACAAAAAACAGTTGTAAAAGTTATATAATCTAAAATATTATAGTGATATTTAGAAATGCTAAATTCATTGATATACCTTTTAAAAGTAGGTAACTTTCTACCCTACCATTTGCACCGATCGGAAGACCTAGCTCACGTGAGCTGTCACATCATACATTGTGAGCTGTCACATCATACATTGCTGGTCATCAGATAGATGCAAATAGTCGGGTAGAAAGTTTACTCCCTTTTAAAAACTTATTTTAGTTTAAATTTAAAAAAAAAAAATTTATTTAATTACTAACTAAAATATATATATATAATCAAATAAATAAATAAACTACACCAATAAGAAAAAACCAAAACCAGCCCATCTTCCGGATACACTTTCCCACCTCATTTGGTTTGTTCACGGGAATTGTGGCGCAGTTTTGGACATCAACAAACTGAGTCAAGTCAACATTGGTTAGGTGTGGTGTCACGATTGGTGAGAGACTTTACATCAATCACTACGAATCTTTAATGTAAAGTTATTACTCAATGCCTTTGCCTATGATTATTTCAATAATTTTTTTTAATTATGTCGAAGGCGTTTTCACAATGAAAGAAGTTGTCTTAAAGGATTCTTCATTTCCTTGGCCATTAACATCCCAACATGTGTGGTTCGGTGATTGGCGAGTTTAATGGTTAAAATTTTCGGTTATTGTATCTCGTGATCCGACAGGGACTGAAGAAGGCGGCATGGAGTAGATCGGTTAAGTACACGTTCTGAAAATACTGAGGCTTTATTCTTTCTGTTTGTATTCTTTCCGTGTAACTTCTTCCTCCGCCAAGTCCATCTGGGGCATTATGTGAATAAATGTCGATCCGTGCAATTGAGGAAAGAACATATTGCGGATGCATACAAAGTGAAAGGGAATATTAATAATAAGGGTGTGGATCGCAACCGAGGAGGAACAAATCCATATATTACAAGAGGAACAAATCCAAATGTCTTGTACATGAAAATCATCTATTTCTTTAGAAAAAATATAATATGTTAACATTTTTGCAGGTTCCTTTTCATTAATATCTTTAGAATAATTTAAACATGTCAATATTTTTGTAGCATCCATTGCGGTTGCAGGAATTACACATTTCCTTTACCACAATAAGATCTCTGCCAGATTTCTTCAGGAATCTAACAAATCTGCAAGACGTAAACCTGTCATGATGTCGGCAATTAGAGAGCCTTCCATATTCCTTCGGGAATCTAACAAAACTTAGATATCTTGATTTAAATTATTGTAGCAATTTAACTCTATCAAGATAAACCCTTGGAAACATCTACACACTTGAGCACATAGATCTTACCCGTTGTGAAGGTATTGAAGTCTTGCCTTCCCATCTTGTACGTCAATGGTCCCTAGAAATATTAAATCTATGGGAGCTCAAAAACTTAATAGAATTTTCAGGTGACATCGGAAAGCTAACGAAATTGAAGAGTTTGAATCTATAGATTGAAATACTTTCCAGATTGAAACCTTTGATTTCGTAAATCGAAAATATTTAAATATTGACTTAACGTGGGGGCGTTTTCAGGTTTCGAAAGCTGCAAACATTTTGATTATTGACTTGACATTTGAACTAATGCAATGGATTATTTATAAGCCCGCTAAATTTGGCAGTGAGCAATGGACCTTCCCAAACATCTACCCAATTTCCAAAATCGCATATTGAAAATCGCAAATTTGAGTTTTTGTTAAGGATATTTGGTGTATCCACGATTTCCTATTTCCGATATTTCAGATGTCGGAGACCCAGACTCGTCAAAATTTTCATCATTAACTGCACAAAAGGAATATTGGATACTATGAAATGACATTGTTTTAAAGATATGCACCAGTATCCAGTTAATTTTATTTGTAGAGCTCAAACTTTGTGTTTAATATGCACCAAAATCCACTTAACCTCATTGTTGGAAATCGAAAATGTGCAAATCCGAAATTGGAATATTGGTGTTCCTTATTCCAAATCATAGTATTTTCCGAAATCTGACATGTCGATAATTGGATTAATGAAATATACTTACAAAGTCTCTTATTTATGGAAATATATTTAATAATAAAAGTGGAACTTCGACATTTCTTTATTTGAAAATATAAAACTTTCGAGATCGAAATGTCGGAAATAGGAAATCGGTACATGCGCACTTCTTTATTTGAACACTTAGCATTTTCGATTTGTGAAATGTCGAAAATTGGAAACTTGGTTTTTGTGGAATATACAATCGGACATAGGACATAGGATTTTCAAAATCTTGTTTCTTAATGCAGAATTGGAATCCCAAAAATTGGAAATTGGAAGTCGGAACATGTCATTTTATGATTTGGTACATGTATAATATTCAAAATCCTCATTGTTGGAAATCTAAAATGCACAAATCAAAAATTGGAAAATTTCTTTTCCTTATTCCAAATCATAGTATTTTCCCAATTCCAACATGTCGAAAATCAAATTAATGATATATATTTATGAGAATATATTTATAGTGATATTTTTTAAGAGGCTTTCGGACAATTTTGCAGTTAAGTTTGGCATAGACCTTGTGAATATTTTGCGAGTTTCAGTTTATTTGGGTTTAGCTTATGATTTTCTACACCAGCTTTTGTGTGCTTAGAATCTCAGTTTGGGGTCAATCTGGTTGTGCTTTTGGTTCACTGTTGGTTCAAGCAATAAAAGACATTTTGGCCATGACTCTTCATTCACATTAATGCTTCATCAATGCACTGTTGCTTCATTAATGTAATAAAGTCATTCATTTGAGATAAGCATGCGAATATATCTTCAATTTTGCTCATCTTATGATGATCTCCCATTCACTACTACATTGCCTTTGCTTTACACATATAAATAGGATTTCAGGTAACAACTATTTCTTACTACTTGCCTTTGTTTTTCTTATATATATTTTGCTGTACTTTGTTTACACTTCAAGTTTCCATCAATATATTTTGAACCTTGGTAAACATGTAGGTATTCCTTAGTTCTTCATTTAGTAAGCTTATTACATGGTTAAACAACATTGTTTTGTTTCAATTGAATGTGACTCTTTCTTTGTTGCAAAAATATTGTAGCATGTATTGCTTATGTTGACTAATAAAAAATGTTGCTTAAAAGATGGTGAAACACCCTTCCTATGTTTCAATTGATTCCTACTCCCTTGTTGTGTTTTAAACCAAGTTTAGAGACCAAATTTTCCCCAAATTTATAAGGGGACCAATGAAAAATCACACAAAGTGAATTTAAAATAGGCATGAAATTAGCGGAGGAATAACTTATGCGAAAATCATATGAATAGTGAAAATAAAACATAAAAACCAAGATTTTGAAATCTAAGATATCGAAAATATGAACACCCACATGTTCCTATTTTAACACAAAATTTCTGGGTATGTTGCAAAATAAAAAATCGGAGTATAGCATGTTCCTAATTGGAAAACACATGACAGATTTTTGAATTCCAAACTGTCGGACATTGGAAATAGGAACATGGACATGTTTGTATGTAAACAGATAGGATTTCTATATATGTCACAAAATCAGAAGATTTTGAACCTTATTAAATTTAAATGTTGCTTATACGATGGTGAAACACCCTTCTTATGTTTTAATTGACTCTTACTCCATTGTTGTGTTTTAATTCGTTGATACTCTTGCTCTGTGAAAAAAGGGATTTGACTTGTATTGGTTATGTACCTACATAATGGTGTAATACTCATGCTATGTCAATAAAATTATAGGTATTAGTATTTAGGAAACACCCTTCCTGTGTTTTAATTGAATCTTACTCCATCGTTGTGTTTTAATCCGTTGTTACTCTTGCTGTGTGGAAAAAGGGCTGATATGTACCTTCACAATGGTGTAATACTCGTTCTATGTCAATAAAATTATAGGTATTAGTATTTATGATATACTTGTTTTAGATAATGAACTTAGCTTAAATTTGCAAGGTCATTCCAATCTAGCATGTTGAACGTGCACAACAAGAGCCCTATACACCTCTATCTGATGATTCAAACTCCAATGCTATTACCTTTCCTATGTCCCATAGATATCTGAATTCATAAATCTCCTATGATTATATCTACTAACTAAATCTTACAAAATGTTATTATGAGATTGGGATTTTCATCATGTAGTATATATCTATAATGAATTTTCATGATTAATATAATTTTTATATAATTCCCTTATCTATTGGACAACTTGAGAGGTCACTTAAACATACTGAAATTATATCATGTCATCATATTAATCATAGAAGTTACTTACCCTCACTTGCCAGCTTTCAATTATCCCATAGTGTCTAAATTTGACATTTGTCACCTTATCCATGCCTTCTAATGATGGTATAAATACATCCATGTAGGTTAATCATTAAATATACGAAATATCTTCCTTAATCATTAATATCACATCCTCCAAAGACCAAATCTTTCAAATCAAACATATTCACACCTTGGATTCTCCTCCCATTCCGAGCTTTCGTATCACCATTTAACTGACCTTTTGTGTACTCAGATTAATCCCACCTTATACATATATACTACATCATGAAAATCCTGAACTCATGATAACATTTGTAAGATTTAGTCAATAAATAGAGCCTCCTACTGAGGAAAAATTGGACCTCATTTATGGTTTTTTATATACACAAAAACTGGACTCTTGAGCATCATTAATTCGCCTCTCATGGATGCCAAAGAAAAAATTTCCAGCATGGTGATACCAAAGCCTGGATTGGGAGGAGAAGGGAAGATAAGTTGGGAGTTCGAAAGCCGACAAAGGGACTATACAAGAAATAAAGTGCAAGAACATATGGAAATGGTTGCACCTTAACTAGCAAAATGTACGAAAATTTAGCGAGCAACAGAAATGGAAGTGGATAAGGATTGTTGCGTAGATGAATGTCCAACAGATCGCTTTGTACCATTACAATTTGGTGCTTACTACCTTATTTGTATTATGACAATAATTATTATTGATGCCTTCTATTCTTTTTAAGCTTCTTGAACATTGTCATTGTGTATAAAACACTTTTGTCTAACATCAATGAACAAAATTCCATTTTTTCTAACATCAAGTTTAACCTTTTTCTGCAACAACGATAAGATAAGTAAATGTTGTACTTTTTAGATTTATATATAATGACAGTTTAGCAAATAAATATGAGGAAATTCAAATTTTGTTATTTTGATTCTCTCCCATTTCTAAGTCTTCTTACAAGGAATGTAGACATAATTTTTCCACCCGTTCACATGCAATCTATCAAAAATGGCAGAGACATATACATAAATCCTATGTGTTCAAATGCGAACATGTCCATGTTCCTATTGCCAATTTTTAACACTTTGAAATTTAGAAATGTGTGTCATAAAATTTCTAGTAAGGAACATGCTAGCTTCCGAATTGCAATTTTACAATATGTCTAAAAATCCTATGTGTTAAAATAGGAACATGTTGGCGTTCCTATTTCCTAAATTTCGGAATCCGAAATAAGTTATTCCTCCGCTAAGTTCATGTCTATTTTAAAATCGTTATTTGTTATTTAGGAATCTGCATTTTCGACATGTTGGAATGCAGAAATCTATGTCCTATGTTTTTCAATAAGGAACACCATTCACAAGTGTGAGTATTTCGAATTGCAGAAATCCTATGTCATATATTTTTCAATAACCGATATTTTGGATTCTGAAATTTTTACGTGTGAGAATAGAAAACATAATTATAAATACATAACTAGAAATCAATCTAGCACACCATAATAATCCTACTTATGCTCCTGAGCACAAATTTCATGAACTCACATAAATTGCATTTTACTATTTTCAATCCCTCAATTTCTGATATAGTATATATCTATATATTGGGATCAATGTCAACTGTATATAATTACCTTATCTCTTGGACGACGATAAAAATCACTTAAACGTACTGAAATATCTTAACTTCATAATAACGGTGCCCCTTGCTGCCATAACATGATTATATTAATCACACAGCTGACTATCAGCCTCAATTGTTATCATAATGTCAACATAACAACACTGTTTTCTGTCAGAACGTCATCAAATTAATCATAGAGGTGACTATCCCTCTCACTTGTTATCACCCTGAGCTCATCTCAAACTGTTTAAAGTCCACATTTGTCACATCATGCATCTAGTAAATAGCAAACAATGAATCTTTCAAATCCAACAAATTTTGGTCATAATAACATTTCAGAAGATTCGGTTAATAAATAGAGCCACCTACTCAAGCAAATATTATCTCGACATCGTTTATGGTTTTTTATTTGCACAAAAATTGCACTCATAAACCTCATCATTTCCCCTCTCATGGTTGCCGAAGAGAAAAAGCACAGCATGGTGATATCAAAGCATGGAATGGGAAGAAAAATTGGCAATACTGCTTGCAACAAAGGGCCTATAGTCTCTAGAGAGACATGTGATTGCTGAAGATTAGGCATTGCCTTCTATTTCTCTACTGGTTGCAACTTACATAAAGGGGTACCATTATTTGTTTACCCTTATTCTCAATTTTTTTCCATCATTATGAGTAATCAATTGTTAGACACACTATCAAATGCTTTTCTCTTTCTCACAGATGGAGATTTCTCTACACCCAAATTTGGAAACTGACCATCTTTTCTGATGATCATAATTAAGAGGAGGTCAGCACCAAGTCTTGTAGACTGAATTTTGTTGTAAATGCAAAATTGGACAATATAATCTCCAACACTTTGCTAAAACATTCTTCAGACTTGGAAGCTTTTCACCTTTACAATGATTGCAAATTTCGCTAAAAAAACGTATGAAAATGGTTCCACCTTTTAGCTTCTCAAACATTGTCATCATGTATAAATAACTTTTTTCTAACATCAATGAGCAAAATCGCATTTTCATTTATCTTAAAGCTTTATATATATAGATATATGTTTTTATTATATATTAATTTTGTTTATTTATATATCAGATATATAAATCTTGTTCATAGATTCATATATAAATAAATGAATGTAATGTATATAAGAAACTAAATAATTCGCATTAACATATTTCATTTCTCTCATTGTTGTTATTTCTAATTTTCAATTTTCCATTTCGGATATTTGGGATTGCGAGACATATTCAACTTTCGCTAATATTGTTCTTTGCAAATTTATTTTTGTCCACTTACCAAACAATGCCACTGCAAATATTTTAAATTGTTAACATCTCTTTTGTTATTTCCATATGCATTAGAATACTTTATTTAAGTGCAATTATAGTTTTTCATTTAAAAATGTTTACCCTAAACAATTTAACAACTTTGTTAAGACTTTTAAAAATAGCTATGTTTAAATAGTTTCCATTTTATAACATGTACACTACTCCTATTTGTATTTGGTCATACAAACAAAGTACCAATTCATTGAATGCAAATATATTTATTTCAAAAGCGTCTTTGGTTACCATATTAATGTATGTTTGTCTTGGAAAAAACTCATCCCTTAATGTTCCAAATTTTTCTATAACATTGGATGAATCAATAGTGGAAAACTTTTTGAGAGAAAAAAAAAAGAAGAAATTAAACATATGTTACATTATCTACAATGTTACATCAACATTGGTTAATTTTGATTTTAGTTGGTTCTATTAGTTGACAATTTTCTACAAGATCACTATATATAACTGCATGTACTAGCTCATACTTGTGAAAGACATCTGAGATAGAGATTCGAAACAAAATACATGATGAGTTGACTGAGTTCACTTGGTTTAAGTCATACGGTAATCCTAATTTCTGTGAGGTAATACTAATTCAGAAATTACTATTAGAAATCAATAACCATTTATGAGTTGTAATAAAATAGTATGTAAATTGAACAAACAAATCTTTTCAATGTACATTTCATATGTCAAGCTTATAATGGAAAATCATTATATAAATCACCTAATTTTATCAATTGATTTGTGATTTTTTGACATTTTTCATTTCGCAAATCATAAGTTTTGCATTAAAGAATAGCGGATTTTCCAATTTCCAATTCCCCAATTTCCAAGTTGCGACATTTGCAATATCGAGAAAAAAAATCAAATAAAAGAATGTCAATGTTCCTATTTGCAATTTTTGACCTCTAGGTACCACAAATTGAAAAACTTCAATTAGATAATCTATATAAAACCATGCTTTAATTTGGATAATTTTGAATTTTCCAATTTCATGTTATATTTTTTATGTTCGTATTATTTTATCTTTGCCACAATAAATTGAAGACAATACACAATATTTATCTTGAAAATGTTGAGATAATACATTGACAACAAGCACTGGAGTATTATATAAGAATGAATTTCAATATCGTTATTTTTATCTTTATTTAAAAGGTGTATAATATCATCTTTAAAAAAATCCCTCAGCTAATTTTTTCGAAATGCCCATAACAATTCTTTGAGTGATAACCATATCTAGTTCCACCATTTTCGATGTAGCTTATGAAATAGCAAACTTAGTATGGTTCCATATAGCTAGCATTTCCTTCGTGAGTGTGCCCATCATATTTTTGATGATACAATAGTGATTCGGGCTACCAACACCAGTATCACGAGCAAGGTTCTCCTTTATAAACCTGATTTCCCACTCATTTATTATTAACTGAACTCACAGAGAAATTTCATTTTTATAACCATCTATCTTTGTCACCTACACCACTCATTGTGAATGACCTCCACAACTCGTATAATGACAAGAAAATCCACGTTTTTTCGACGTATGATGTATCAGATGTAGAAGAAAACCCAAAAACGATAGACGCAAGTTTTTGCAAGAAAATATGGAAAAAAACAGAAGTGCAACTAGTGAAGAAATACCTTCGCTAAATAAGGGACAAACACTCATAACCATGCTAAAACCAACACGAAGGATGAAATTCATTAATGGAAAAAAAACATTTGCGGTACCACTTCAATTCCCTTACCAAGAGAAATTGTACTATAATGAGATAACGAAATGACAACTGGGCCAAATCGTGACTTAGATGACTACTGACAAAAATTCCTCAACAAGTACTAATTAATTTTGTATCGAACTAAATGGAAAAAAAACTAATTAAATCATCATTGTGTTGTATCTAAACTCACGAATTGAAGCCGTTGCAACACTGGAAGTGCCACTCTTCATGATGGATGTGACTACCAAATAAACTATAATCCAAGCATTAAAACTCAACCAATGACCAAGTTATCCAGTTTAAATAGCAAGAACCATGTCATTAATTCCTAATGACTGTATAATAGCACATCAAGACCCGCTTCATTAATGCATAATTACTCCAGAATAGGTGGCAATATCATCGGATGACAAGCACAGCGTGATTCTGCCATAATAGCCCCAACAACTATCCATTGAGTTGGAAAACATTTAATACTACTGCAACATGTTTTATCACCACTAGATCTTTACCAACTCAAAATCCAACAATCAACAAGCTTGTTGCAGCTACATTAAATGCTCTGCATTTCAACAGATTGGTGTTGTCATCCATTCCATCATTGCCAATTTGACTCTCAACATCCGCATCCATAGTTAAACTTCATATTTATTAATAGAAATAAATGTTATTATTCAATCTATAAACTTCATATACCATAAGAAAAATATAAATGTAATAGAATTACAAAAATGGTTTCTTATAACTTTACTATCTAAATTAAAAAAATATTTAAAATTTACAGTGTAAATTAAAAATTATTCTGCTTTAAAATTGATAAATTTTCATGACTTCTTAACTCATATCTCTAAATTAAATAAAATCATATAATTTCCAACATATATAAATAAATTTTCACTTTTGAACATGACACTCGATTTCCCAAATTGCAATATTCGACATTTCCACGCCCGAAAAATACTATATTTTCCAAGAAGCAATTTCAAAATCCATAAATCGTATTGTTTCGAAAATTCTGGTTCTTTAATGTCCATGTTCCGATTTGCAATATTTGACATTTAGGAATCTGTAAATAGTATATTTTCCAAGAATAAACACCATAAGTTATAATCTCTGACATTTTCAATTCCAAAAATTCTACGTGTGAAAATCCAAAATTCGAGAAAACCTATGTTCAAATACGAACATGTCCATGTTCCTATTTTTGATTCTCGACATTATTGGTTTTTTTCCTATTTGAAAATGTTTCTTATGAGATGGTGAAACAACCTTCCTGTGTTTGAATTGACTCTTACTCCCTTGCTTTGTTTTAAACCACGTTTAGAGACAAAATTTTGTCCAGATTTACAGGGAGACAAATGAAAAAAAAACAGAGTGAATTTAAAATAGGAATGAACTTAGCGGAGGAATAACTTATGCAAAATGAATACAAACAGTGAAAATAAAACGTGCAAATCAAGATTTTGGAATCCAAAATTTCGGAAATAGGAACACTGACATATTCCTATTTTAACATAATTTTTGGATATGTTGCAAAATCGAAAATCGGAAGATAGCATGTTCCTGACTGGAAAACATACAACATAGATTTCTGATTTTTGAACTGTCCCACATTAGCAATAGGAGGATCTAGACATGTTTGTATTTAAACACATAGGATTTATGTATATGTCACAAAATCGGAAGATTTTGAACCTTCCTAAATTTTTAGGTATTCCTTAGTTCTTCATTTAGTATGCTTATTACATGGTGAAACACTGTTGTTGTGTTTTAATTGAATGTGACTCTTTCCTTGTTGCAAAAATTGGTTATGTCATGCATGTCAATAAAATGTTAGGTATCATTTTTTTGCCTAATTAAAAATCTTTCTTATGAGATGGTGAAACACCCTTTGTGTGTTTCAATTGACTCTTAAAGAGGTTTAGAGACCAAATTTCAACCAAATTTAAAAATAAACACTTAGAGGTTTAGGTATAACTTATGTAAAAATATTATGAACAGTGAAAATAAAACATGAAAAGTTGAGATTTCGGAATCCGAATTGTCAGAAATAGGAACACCGACATGTTCCTATTTTAACACATAATTTTTCATTATGTTTCAAAATCAGAAATAAAAAAAATAGCATGTTCCTTATTGGAAAACCTACGACATAGATTTTCAATTTATGAAACAACAATAGATAACAATGAAAAATACACTGAAATCAACTCAATGAGAACAATAAATTTAAACAACAAATAAAAAATAACATATTATGTTTTAGAAGATTAAATGAACAAAAATCATTGGAATAAAAATAAATTAAAGTAATATATACACGTATTTAATAAATCAATTTAATGGGTAGTCCAACTAAATTATTTAATTGATCAATATATATATTAAACAATATGTTGTTTTTTATTTCAATTTATAAATACGCTTTTAAAGTTTAACTTATATGCAAATATTATTTAAATATTGCCTCTTTCTGATTTCCGATTTTAGGATTTGGGAATAAGAAACATCCAATGTCCCCATTTCTAATTTTGTAATAAACAACACCATACGTATTCCCCAATAACGTATTTTGGGTTTCAAATAAATAAATGTCAAACTTCCTATTTCCGATTATCAACGTTCGGGTATGGAAAAACAAAAAACATAGATTTTAAGGTTTTATTTTCACGGTACATATTTTTTTCGCAGAAGTTATTCTTCCAATAAGTGCATCCTTATTTTAAACTTCCTCTACATTATTTTTCATTGGACTTTCTCAAAAAATTTAACATACAATTTCTGAAATCCAAAATGTCGAAAATCGTAAATCGAATACTAATTTATTTCTTCCCAACTCCCACCTTTCACTTAAAATAAATTGAAAGCAATGACTATTATAACCTGAAAGCTTTGGTCTTTCACATTCATGTACAATACTAAATAAAATGTAGTTTTCAGAGATAAATAGATATTTTATTCATATAAAAGTTCATTATTCACATTTTGGGATAGAGGGTTTATGTATGAAAAGTAAAAAAATTTGACAAATTTGATAGAGATTTTCATCTTTTTCGCGACTATTTGTAAACCTGGGAAGACAATTTTCTTCTCTGTTTGAGTCGGGAAAATAGTCATGATGAAATGAAAATAAATACGCAACATAGATTTCTAGATTCTGAAGTCTCAAAAATTAGCAATATCAATTTCAGTACTAATAGTTCACTAAACTTGGTTTTATAATATTGATAACTGTATAATGACTCTTAAAAGTACTGAATAATCATTTCAAGATAAAAGTACTACAGGATATAACAGATAAAGAAAAAAACAATTGATGTGCACACATGCAACTCAATATTATTTCTTCCAACTTACTTTAGAGGAACTTAACAAAATAAAATTGAAAAGAACAATATCCAAAGTGTTAAAAACACACAAATCGCAAGTACCCAACAACTATTTGTTTATAAGAGAAGAACACCACTTTCCAAATAGCTCCAAAATCTCATCGACTTCCTGAAAATGAGCATTTCTCAACTGAATTTCGACCTTGCAAATTTTGGAGGAAATACCCTCCTGTTTCATTTTCTTCCATTGTTTAATGAACACCTTTATCTGAACTATTGAAGCATGAGGATATTTCATCCATTTCTCAATTTCTTGCACTATCAGTTGACTGATTTGTTGGATCAACTCTTTCAAATCATCAAACTCCTTTTTAACTTCTTCCAAATGAAGTTGGTGTGAAGGTGCCTCATTGATAAGATCCAAAACATGGAAACTCAAATAGGTTAGCAAATTATTTAAATCTGACCACCTTTGTTCACAAACCATTTGTCCTAAACTGATTAAACCTATGGGCTATGTAAATATTGTGATCTTGCCATATTGCAAACATTGTAAAACATTAACGCTGTGATGGGATTTGGGGGGGCGACATAACATATGGTAGAAACTATATGATAGCAGGGTTTAAGCTTTCAAGTGGGAGGTGGTCATAGGTTGTAATGTAGTGAAGCATAAACTATGGAGAGTCAGTTTTTATATGGCTTTAATTATTTTCAGTTGATGCATTCAATGCTCTTAGAAAAGCGTGGAAACCTTCCCTTAGGCTTGGCTCAAGAGGGTTGTGCAATGTGTTGTCATTTGGGGTTTCTGTGTTTTGTCTCTGCGAAGGGGGAAACCCATGGAGAAGACCTACATACTCTGAGGTATGCATGTGTTGAGTTTATATGCTTGCACATTGGTTTGGATTAAATTTTGATAACGTGGCCATACTCCTCATCCCTCCTTTTGCTTGTGTTTTGTACGTGCCGACAGGTAATGAGGAGCAGCGTGGCTTCAACTCTGTTGACTCCAAGCGTTGCATTCATGGCCACTGTAATCTTGTGAGAAAGTCTCTACTTGCTATCTCTCGGCCCTCTTGGGCAAACTACGTATAGATTTGTTGCTTGGTTTGGGTTTCATGCTGTGGGTTTCGATGTGGGGTTTAAATTTCGCCTTCGGGCATATGATTATAGACTTGCATTTATATAAAGGTTTAAATGGCTTCGACCATGAAGTGAAGAATCACGTCTCCTCTGGTTGTGTGTATAAATTTTGGGTTTGTAATTTTAAAAAATGGTTTGGGCCTTTGAGCTATGAGTTGCACCATTGCTTGGAATGGTACCATAGCCCATTGGCATGCTCATAAGAATTTATTTTTGCTTTGGAAATGATTGAGCGGAGACTCTATGATTTTTCCATGCTATGTAATGCTATTTACACCCTGTGATTTTAATAAAGGAATGACGCCATTTTTGCTTACTGTGTTTGTAAAAGAATGTGCTAAGTTATGGTTTAATAGTTTGATTTATACATAGGCATTTTCCTTCATTTGAGGTCTATGTATTATGTGTATTTTAATGGGTGTATTATGTGCACAGCGTGGGTGGTTGAGAGGCCAATCCCATGAATGGTTTGAGTTTACCCCATCATGGCTGCGATAGCTCTGTGATATTATTTCATCTTTTGCTTATCCTAAATTAGATAGTTTGATGGTTGATTGTTAACAGGGTAGTCTTGGTAAATAAACCATTTGTGTAATTTAATTTTCCATGGCCATAACTTATGTGAGTGTTGTTCATTATTGGGTTTCTTAGAGGTTAGGGTTTACAGACCCTCAATGGAAATTGTTCTATTAGCTGGTATTTGGACTAAGTGTATTTATATTTGAACTCGGCTGAGACCATGAATGTATTAGGGTCTTAGGACCTCCATGTTAGCACTTGCATTTGTTATTTATTTTGTATTGGATGTATTTTAATAACCACAACCCACATATGATTTGATGTATAGCGTGGCCTATGTAAGAAACAATTATGGGATTTGGTTGTTATTTTGTACATACAATTATTATAGTCTATTATTATGGCTTTGCCTTGGGTATTGACATCCATGGGAATCGATGTCACGACCTCTGTTGCAAATAGGGTTTTAATGAATGTATTTTAATAAATGAAAACAAATTGGGCTTGCATGCCCACAAGATTCGATTCATGTTTCTGTTTGCAATACATGGATCTATAATATGATTTTGATGTTGTTTTACTATGATATGATTTACTATATAAGATATATTTTTTTAATTTGGCTATGGTAATGTTTATTGAGTTATGTAATTTTGTTTATGGTTATTTAATTTTGTTTATTAATTATGATCAAAGAGTTGTAAAGGACCACATGAATGGTCATGATGTTTCCTCTCATTATTTGTAATGTTGTTTCATTTATGTGGAGTACTTTTAATGTCAATTTGTAATATGGATATAGACCTTGAAAGGTCTAAGATGAGTTATTTAATTTTGGAACTAAATGTATAGATAGTTTTCATATATGTTTATACCTCATGGCCTTATATATATATATATATATATAAAGTCGTTCCATTTGTAAATAATACCCTAAGGTATATATTTAGTATATTTATTTATTTAAACTTACTCCTATGATTAAATCTACTGTAATCTGTCTCTACTGAAAAATGTAATATGTCAGTAGAGATATAATAATAGGTGAACAATAAATAGCACGTCTGGATTTACCTATTTTTATAGTAATAAATTTATGAATATTGAATGAATACAGAAACAAACTTTAGAGATGGAAACCTAGCTATATACAGCCTATGATAATATTTGCCATCCTAGGGAGTTTTGAAGAAAATACAAACCATAGCAGAATCTAGGAAGAACATCAATTACATAGGGTTAGTAAATTTATTGAAAACATTCATCTAACATATTCATTATATAATCTAGAAGATAGCATAGAGAGTCTAGGGTTAGGTTTTAAGAAATGTAACCCTAGGAGATATGAACAAAACCAATCAATTCTAGGGTTAATAATATCTATAAAATATTTTACATAAAAAAGCCAGCATTTACCCTAAAAGTGAACTTTGACATACTAAAAACTCATACCTATAATTTATCTTCCTAAAGCTCCTTTAATGGCTGACCCTACACACTTTTTCATAACCAACATTATCAAATTAAGATAGATCTAACCTCTTATTTTGATGACCAAATCACTTGGGAACTACCACGTTCCTCCAAAAAATGACTTGGAACCGTTCCTGGTTCTAATCCCGATCCCCCCGAGCTGGAATCCAACATGCAAGTAGCTTAGAGATCATAAGGTAGGTTTTCCTAACTAGAAATCAGTTCTGAATCAATCCGCTTTTCCTTACAAAAAAAGTTCTCCAAGAAAACACTTGAGAGCCAAAAACAGGCAGAATAATAATTCTCCTTGATAAAAATCAGAACCCCAAGCCTTTTGTTGGCTCGAGTCTTTATAGACAAACTTTTCAGTCAAAAGGGCAGTTAAATCAAGAAATCCTTGATTTCTTGATTTAACCCTTTTTAATTTACTCGGCTAATTTTCAATTCTTAACCTCAGAACTTTTAACTAGTTCCTAGTTAGTTTTTCATAGATATTTCACTATTTATTAATCATTTAATAATAAATAATAATTGGTGGAGCTTTTCTTCTTTCTTTATTTAATTATATCAATAATCATAATTAATTCTTTATACATACTATGTATAAAATACATAGTATTAAAATACTTGTTAACATTTGTCTTCGGTCATCATGTATCATGATCCCCAGACTTAACCACACTTCTTTATGAAGGTCAAGTAGATAGATGGCTTAAGTCTACTAGTCTAGGAAACTCTAAACATCCTTGCATGTTGGATTTCCCTCGTATAAAGTGGTAGTTCTTCAGTACTTGATGAGAATATAGAAATTCAAAATTTCATTTCATCACTTAAAAATAAGTATGATGAGATCAATATTATTCTCAAGTCATTTTCACTCGGAGGTGATTTTAATCTTTTCAGTAACCCGTAGCACTTACCAGAGCCCATACTCAACGCTTATAACACGGAGTTACAAACATAGTGCAATTATAGGGATCTCGCTTAACATTAAATGCTAGGATGTACTTGTACAATACACCTAGGGATACAATGGCTAAGGATCCGATGCTCTAGAGATTATGCTCAACATCAACATGGAATTATCCAGAGCTTATGCCCAACATTTCCAATTATATTTTCATGTGTTCCAGATATTTATGCTCAACACAAATGTAAGTACTCATGTACTCCATAGCCTCTCGCTCAACACAAAACATCTCATCGATCAGGTGCTCCAGGGTCCACACCCAACACAAAAAATTTCATCAATCATGTGCTTCAGGGTCCACTCCCAACACACTACTACATTTCGATCCAAAATCCGATGGTTACTTTCGACGGCGCGTGGATTTTTTCTTTCAAACCTATCAAAAATCACAAAGTTCAATTTTTTTTTGTAGAAGTGGCCACAATCGTCGCTTAACCGACGGCGAGTTAGTAAGCGACGGAGAAACCGTTGGTTAAGCGACGGCGCGTTAAAGCAAAATAATTTTTTTTTTCTGACCATTTTTCTCATACTTTTTCTCTCACCGTCATACAGTTCGATACGGTTCAGAGGCAATATCCAGTATACTCCCATCGATCCCAAGCCGGCTGACTCACCGATCGAACAATCCGTCGACCAAAACACGAACGGCCCAAACTCCATCAGCCCAAAACGTGAACTATCGGTCCTTTCCACCCGAAGAACCAAACCGCACTGCCAGAACAAGAAACAAAACCTGGAGGGACATTTTACATGTGTTCATTTTAATGTAAATATATGTGTATATGCCACACAAATTCCACGATGGTTCATTAGCTATCCGGGGTTTGCAGTCTTTAGCCATCTTCTCTCCATTTTTCTCTTCGGTTATTGGTTTTTCAACTAAAAAATGCGGTTGAATTTGCTGGGGTTTTGAGGTTTTTGGAAGGTGTCCTTTCATGGTTGTGCTGTAAATTTTTTGGCAAGGTCCGGCAGCCATGACGATCGGCAATTTGGTGGAGATTCTACAGCAGAACGATGGATTGGCGAATCTGTCCCAGCAGCTCCATGAAGCCGCGGTGCAAGAGGGTTTAAAGGGCTTGGCTGGGGTTCTGGCAGAGGGCGTCAAGGAGGTCGACCAAGGGACTAGGGGCTTCTTGCACTGGAGCAATTTGCAGCTTCGGGGGGTCTTGTCTGTTACGCAGGCCGTTGTTGTTGCTTGCTGCTCTCTGCGAGGTAAGTTTGTCTGCCCGAATGTCGAGTTCGATTTCATGCCAACTTTAAAATTATGCTTGTTTTCTTTCTCTTGTGTAAATGTAAATAGATTAACACATAATTCATGGAGCAATTCTGCCTCACAATAACTGTAGAATTGTGCAAATGAATAGGTAATTTGTTGAAAAAATTAGGGGGTTTCTACAATTTCTTCCGTTAAGAAGACATGGAAACTTGGAAAGAGGAGAAGAGAAGTTTAATCGAATATCCTAGCATTTAGAATTGTTGGGCGTTCATTTAATTTCTTCCCTTGCAACTCTGTGGGGCCGGAGACTAAAAGGCATTGCAGTTCTTTTATTAAAAGGCAAGACAATTTGATGTTTCAGTCTTCTTGGGAAACTTGTATTTTACCAATAAGAACTCTTGTGCAACCACCCAGACAAAGGCATTTTGATATTTCAGTCTGTAGGGTCACTTCTGTTGTTTTACCAATGAGAGCTCTCTTTGCAACCACCAACTTTTACAGGTTCCAAGAACTTGTCAGTGTGAAGTTGTGAACTATCTTAGTATCTTTGGCTAAAGACAACACATTCAATCCTGTCAAAGTCATGTAATTGCTACAACAGGAACAGAACCCCGCACCTATATTCCTTTAGCTTATACATTATATATTGGACACCTGCCATCAGCTTAACAATTAATTCTGGATTTCGGAAAACTGAGGATATCTACGATCAAAACTTAGAGTAGATGATTTAGAAGAGACTGTTGGAAGCATAATTTTGGATGAAATTCTCATCATAATATATATTCTAGCTTGAGCGTTTCTAAACAAGATCTTGACCATCTGTACTTGCCCAGCGACCCATACACTATATCCTTGGATCTAATGGCTGTATCATTTACCAAGATTTTTGTGCAAGAAATTAAGAATAGTGGGGACCTTTCAACCACTGCATTGACCTGGTTATGTCTTAACCTTTGCCATTTTTAATGATTTATGTGCAAAACAAAAAAAATAGTTAGTGGTCTCCAACCACTGCATTGACCTTAATATGCCCAAGGATGCCATTTTTAATGGGTTGCTGAATCATTTCCAAAAGATCAGCTGCTCCAAAATGCCTTGTAGACTTTTAAACTTCTACCCAAAACCATCTTTAACTATACATCATTCTTCATCCCCCTTACTGCTTCCTTAACTTCTACAGAGAACTAGCTTGTCTTGTCTTGTCTCTACTTATGTTACTGTATTGTCTCTAGTGCCCAAATCAGCAGTAGCTTTGGCTTCCTTGTTCAGAGCTCCAGAAACCATAGAGGCTCCTGAAGCAAAGTAACTGCTGTTGGCAGCTGTTGTTCCTGCAGTGCATGCTGCTTGCCCAGCCACAATCAAAGCTGCTAATGATTTCTCCCCAACGAACTTGCCAACAGTTGTCACCGTGGCTGCAGCAGTGTTTAGGACTTGATACTTCTTGTCTAACTCATTGGATTTGCTTAGCGTGTCCTTTCCTAAGGTATATCCTGTAGAAATCATTGTTGTAACCGCATTTACTGCCTATCCAGCAGATGCATTCTACTTATACTCCATATATAATTCCTTGACAGTTGATTTCTGAAACTGGATACAGGCTCCTATTTTGAAGAGATATCCGGCTCAATTATCAGTGACAGCACTCTCTAGTTTTGTTGCAAGCGTAGAATCTGCCCTAATTGCTATAATCTGCGAGCATAAAAAGCCCAATCTCTGGGCTATTCTTTCATCAACTGAAAGCTATGGCTGTAGCATTCGTAAAAGAGCACTGATACGTTCTTCATTAAGTTGGTGACAGGCTTCTTTGTAAATAGAAGAATGCCAATCTGGAGAAAAAATGCACTCTTTAATAAAACTAAGCACTTCAACAGCTCCTTGTAAAGGAATATTACTGGAGTCAGAAACACTGTCATTTGCAGAGCAGGGCTGTTCATGTCCATCAGAGATGACTACTTGCCTGCTAGCCTCTGAAAACAGATCTCCAAAGACATAGGGTTTATAGCAATTTATATCAATGCTTTGTTCTTTCATAGGGTTTTTGTTCTTTCATGTTGAGAGTTTTAAAGTTGCCCATATTCTGGGCACATATCATCACAAAGAGGTGTACCTTTGACTGATTGAACTAATACTAATCCAACCCAAATGGGAATTATTTTTTCCATTTCCATCTGGGATCTGGTTTTCCCTCTTTTTTGCTTGACAGGTTTATTTTCATATCACTTTTCAACCATCATATTTTTTCATTTTTGAGCTCAATTGCAAAAGTTGAGTATGTGTGCTTCAACTTTAAAACTAATACACAACAGCGCTGCTGCTGAGGAGAACATTGTATATATATATGTGTGTGTGTATTAAATAACAAATTATCTTGCAAGAAATAAGAATGACAGGTTGATTTGTAGGTAGGTTTAGAAGCGAATCAGAAGTTAATCTGTCTTCATTTTCCACAAATTACTTTATTCTGTATCCCTTCCTGTAGGTTTCAGGGGCTGAATTTGGTGTAATAAAGATCTCTGAGACTGCTGCAAAACAGTGTTCTAGAATTAACCCTCCAATGTATGCCTTTTATAGACTTTCTATTAGGGTGAAAATCCACCCAAGGATACAAAATTAGGCTTGAGGAATGATGCCGCTGCTACAGGAGAAATCTAACAGTCACTTTAAGGCCTTATTTTTCTTCCTCTGCCCCACAAAA
>LPNX010394189.1:4723-137262 GCA_001517045.1 Pseudotsuga menziesii
TTAGTTTTGGACAAACATTAAAAAGATGATTTGCTGTCATGATTGGATTAATGCTATTAGGTGCATGATTATTAGGGGAACAATTTCCAAATAGTCTCTGACTATCACAAACTCAGGTATTAAACATAATATCACAGTCAAAGTTTAATGCTGTTGGGGAGTTGTCTATTTGGTATACACTTTCATCTTGTAGACTGGATGTGAGTTGGGCTTTTTTGGAAACTATTGATACTAGATTTATGCATGTAGGATTTACTTCTTTCAACACTGTATTATTTGGGTACAGAGTTGTTTATTTGGCAGACACTTTCATCTTGTAGACTGGATGTGAGTTGGGCTTTTTTGGAAACTGTTGATACTAGATTTATGCATGTAGGATTTACTTCATTCAACATTGTATTATTTGGGTACAGAGTTGTTTATTTGGCATATTGGTGCTCGCTGCTCAAACCTTCAAGAGCTTGATTTATATAGGTATACATCCTCTTTCCAGGATATTATCTCATGCTTTCAGCATCATTCCTGAACTAGTGTAAGTTTTGGACATTTGTTATTTGGGTATTTGATTGGAAGTGCTTTTTTAATAACCTGAACATGTGTTTTTCAGACTAATCATGGATATTTCCATGTCAAGTCTGTGAGAATTGGTGATACTGGATTACCTACAGCTGATTGAGCAGTATATCCTAGCAGCATTTTTTCCAGCTATGAAGCCAAAGAAGATGAATCCATCAATAAGAAATTTTCTTGCAAGGTGTGTTTCAAGTTAATATAACTCAGATCACGTTAAAAGATCAACAAACAGCTGTAGCACCTTCGTATTCACTGACTCATTATGGCATCCATCCAAAGCATCAGTTAAAGGCAAAAAGTTACCATTGCCTCCAAGAAATTCCCGGAACTTGTTGGATTGGTTCAACATCAATGAGTCCTCAGTGTTCCCCAAATAAAACTTAAGCAAAATGACTTTACTAGGATCCGTTCTCAGGCATTCCACCATATCAGTTGCACTTGTAAGTAGATGCTCTTTAATAGATAAGTTAACCTCCTTGCTTGAGTTCATTTCTTTTACCAGGCTTTCCATGTTCTTCAGCAAAAATAGATCACTATACATACATCTCTCTTCTATAGAGGGAATTAAATTATTGAACAGGATTCTACATTTATCATGTATACCCTCAAATAGCCTATCAAACTTTATGGTCATTATGACCTCAAGCAAACTATTGAAAACTTCTGCATCAACCTCAATTCCCCCTAATGCATCTCTTGCTCTGCAAAATTGCTCAATTGTATACAAAAATCCTTCATTTTATATTCATTCATTCTATCATCTATTTTATTTATTATTTATTATTCTATATGGATTTGTGTCTATTGTCCTTGTTATGCTGGTATTTGTTAGTAAATGAACTTTGTTCATTTCAAACTTTGCCTGAGCAGTGTGATATATGTACTCATTCTGTGTTTTGCTAATACATCACTGGATACTTCACAATAATTCACGAGAGGTCTTACGTATTTTCCACTGATACAAAAATAACAATGCCATAAGCTTGGGCCTGTGTTGCTGACATCTAAATGCCATGAGATGTGAGTGTTATATAGGTGCCAAGTTATAGTGTCTTCAAGATAGAGGCTTGGCACACAGCAAGTTCTTGGCATAATCTATTGTGTTCAATTGTAGTATACATTTCCTTGTGTCATATCAGGTTTAACTGCATTCAGCAGGACTTGAGTACGAGTAAATACTAAATCTTAACATCAGAGGTCAGTTTAACTAGTAATAACTATAGGTAATTGGTTAGTGGCTGCTTGATGTTGCTTGTTTCTAGTAGTTAGTACTACAGTGTTATTTCTAGCTGTCATTTGAAGCTTGTGAGGTCTCACAAGACTCCATCTCATTTTCATAAGCAAGCCTTTAGTTAGGACATGTCCTTTCTCTAAAAAAGACCCATTCTTCATGTGGAGATACAAGTTCTTTGCTTCCTGAGAAAGTCCTATGTATTTTGTTTTAGTGGTTATTTGTGGACTCTGTTGTGTCTGCCATCTTGCCCCTTCTGGTCTATAATCACTTTTCTTTTGAAGGTAAATTGATCTGGTTGTGTGATTCAGCTTGCCTATGACTAAATCAAAATGTTTGCCTACAATAGTGAACATGAAGACTAATTTGTAAACTTATAACATGATTTGTGTGAATTAGTTGGTGGAAATGAATGAAATACACTGAGAACATGTGACATGATTAGCTTGTAGCCTTTTTTGAATTTTCTTTACTCTTTTTTTGTACTTTGAAGCATAACAATAATGTAGGTACTACCTCATCATTTTTTTGATCATCTATTCCTGACATCTATTTTTTTCAGAACATAAATTTCAGGATTCTGACAATAATTTTGTGCTTCAGGTTATTAAGGGTGAGCCTGTTATGGAAGCATGTTGCAGAGCTAACATTGGTGGATACCACATAACTGACTATATGAAACGACTACTTTCTCTCCAATATCCTCGTCACGTGTGAGCATCTAATTTATTCAATTTTAACTCCAAACTCGATGGTTCTTGATTTCAACGTCTCACTTCAGTTAAATAATAAACTTGTGACATGAATCGTGAACAGTGGCAACATTACTTGGGAGAAGGTTGAGGATCTGAAAACAAGCCATTGCTATATAGCACAAGATTACCATTCGAAGTTGGATATCTTTCAGGTAGTGTTAACTGGAATTATTCAAGGTTTTGTTTGTTTTCTTACACGAAAATAGCATAGTTCATAAGCCAAATGCCTGTTTGTGAATAATGTATCTGTTTAACTTTTCTCATTAGAAGGATTTTAGTTTGAACATCGCAGAGAGATAGCTAGTTTTATATTAGCTAGTTGTTTTCAATTCACGATTGTCAATCTTTCCGTGAATGATCTCTTCGTTTATCAATGGTTTTGACCTTTTAATATGTTTTTCCTGAAGTTCTATCCTGTATTTTTTCCTGTGGAGAATCATGTGCCGAAGAATCAATATCAGTCTTGAAATTAGCAAAGACCAGCAAACCAATTGTGTGCTGTTATATATTTTTTTTTAAACACTTACAGCCGTCGGTTAAGCGACGGCCTGCAGGTGATTTAAAAAAAAACACTTATAGCCGTCGCTTAACCGACGCTTCACCGACGCTATCATTTTCGTTCTCGTCGCTTAACCGGCGCTTGTTTAAAGTTTAATATGAATTAGATGTCGGATAACCGACGATTTACATTTAACCCCATCGGTTAAGCGACGACCTGCAGGTGATTTTTTTAAAATTTAATATGAATTAGATGTCGGATAACCGACAAAAATCCACCGACGCTTAAAAAAAATCATAGTGTCGTACATGCGACAGGGAAGTGTTGAAAATCCGACAATACGACCGTCAGATTTTTGGTCGAAATGTAGTAGTGATGGATTGGAATTACATGTAACAATGAGTCTAGGGTGGTGGCACTGGATCTGTCAAGCAAAAACCTCACTGGCATATTTTCGGTATCACAAGAAGTCCAGTTGCTTACTCGCATTTTGAGCTTCAACATTAGAGACAACCAGTTTCATGGGCCATTGCTAGAAGCCATTTTCAGGATTTACAGTCTAACAAGCCTTGACATCAGCTATAATTACTTAAATGGATCCTTCCCTAGGGGAGTTTCAGGGTTGAAGAACCTTGTGAACTTCACTGCTTAGAGAAATGATTTTACCGGGCCCTTCCATGGGAGTTTTCCGAGCTCGCTAATTTGCAGATGCTGAACTTTGCTGGGAGTTACTTCAATGGGAGCATTCCCAGCCAATATGGTGAATTGTCCAGACTGGAGTACTTGAGTTTGGCAGGAAATGTGATCAGTGGTTTAATCCCTCTAGAACTTGGGAAGTTGCAGCAGCTCAAGCATTTGGAGCTTGGGTACAATATTTACAAGGGTGGGATTCTATGGCAATTGGGTAACATGTCAAAGATGGAGTTTATGCATATTTCAAATTCTAATTTAACTGGTCCTTTGCCTTTGGAACTGGGAAAGTTAAAGAGGCTAGAGACAATGATACTGTACAATAACAAGCTTACTGGATTCATCCCATGGCAGTTGAGCAATATTGCAAACATGGAGTGATTGGATTTATCTCTTAACATGCTCACTGGAAAGATTCCTAAAGATATTTAGATGCTCAGAAAGCTCACATTATTGAACCTGAATTGCAATAAAATCAGGGGAGGCATCCCTAAGGGAATTGCTGATCTTCCTAGTCTGCAAATTTTGTATATCTGGAAAATTCTCTGTCATGAAGCATTCCTGAATAGTTAGGTAAAAATTCAAGGCTAGAAGAATTTGATGCATATACTAATCAATTAACAGGACCCATCCCCTTTGACCTGTGTGTAGGAAACAAATCAGAAAGGATTATCCTCTTCTCTAACCAATTAACTGGAGAAATCCCTCACAATCTTACAAATTGTGCCCCTTTGTATAGGGTCCGGATGGCCCATAATAATCTTAGTGGTCACATTCCTTTAGGCTGTAGAAGAATTCTAGCATCTAATAAACTCTCCCACTATGAGTGCAATGTTGTGTTCTCTCCCACTGTGAGTGCAATGTTGTGTTTTGAAGGTTTGATTGGGCCTCTAAGACTTGTTGATTATATAAATGCTTGTTTACCACCCTGTTCTCTTAATGCAAAATGATAAATTGCACCCCTGTGAAACAAACCCTTCCAGCTGTACTAGTCACCCATTGATGAGAGAATGGAGGATCTAGTGAACACACCATTATCTTTTGAAGATGCACTTGTTTCTTTGTTTGACCACAGTGATCAAAACTTCAAAGGCACGTAAAAACATTGTAAAAAAATTGTTAGGAATCCCTAGGTTACACCCCTACCATCCTAAACTAGCCTAGCTACCATCCCCTTCAACCCTAGCCAACTTATCCCTCAACGCAAGGCCATTTGCATCACTGATTTGGCCTATAGAACTTAACAGCCTGCGTTACACTCACTTTGGATTGGATGCTCTCCTCCATGATCCCAAGTCCATAAACCTTCAATGCAAGGGCTCTAGTCTCCTAATTCAGCCATCTTCATACCTCTCAACCCTCCATAAACTCTTCACTGTAGATTCATAAAGGAGGCAACCATCACCATATTTCCTTAGCTCATTTGACCTTACACCAACCTACCAACATCCCTTTGACACCTAAGCTATAAACTCTCAAACGTTGCACACCCTAGGCCCTAATATAGTCCCAAAGATCACTGTTGGTTAAAATTTGTCCGGTTTGTCTTCCCATAATTCCATCCTACCACAAGGCACCTACTTTATTGTGATTGTCTTCTCAGCCAGCCATCTATTGGACACCTAAAACACAAACACAAGAAGATCACAAAGCTTTACCATATGATCTATTTTGGATGCTTATTTAATGGTAAAGATCAATATTATTAATCTCTGCAACTTGTTGGAATTCTTCCCATAAGAATGACATATGTATTTATCCTTTGACTGGGCATCTTGAATAACACTTGTCATCGTATTTATCTTGCGTACTGTCATACTGAAAATTGCATTCTTAAGTTGAAGATTTTTATTTTGATTTTCATTGGCATTTGGCATACCTGGGTATTATCTCTGTCCCACAATGATACTTGGCATACATATTGATTAATTGATTGCTTCTATTATCAGTATAATTTCATAAGTGTAAGTTTAGTATTGGCAACTTTCCCATACACCAAATCTGAACTACATATCACTACCTTGCAATTACAATACTGACATCGGGATTGTGTTTATACTTGGTGCAAAAACTTTGGAATCCTTTTCATCACTCTTGAAGTAAATAAATTGGAGATAGCATGCATATTGAAACATAAGAAGAGCTTCAATTTCCAACAGTAGTACATGCTATGACAGTCATATGGAAAGGCTTGCAATAGAAGCATATGAAGTTTCCATGGTAATTCCAATAAGAAACCTTGTAAATGTAGTTCTTAGAGAATGTTAGTCCATTGGTTTTGACTGCTATGTTGTCATTTTTCCACTGAAAAGGTGAAAACAGAAGCTATGATTATGGAGGGTGACGTAGGTAAAACACTTTGTCATGAAACTGTAAGAATCATTCCCGCTGCACTTGTAATGGGAACAAGAGGACTGGGGATAATCAAGAGGTAAGACCCTTCTATTTTGAATACTCTGCATCTCCTTGTAAGCTTAAAGTTGTGTTTAAAAGTTAGAGCATATCTGAAATGCGAGTATGCTATTTTTGGTTCAAATGTTTTGTTGTTTCTGACATCTTCTATGGTTTGAAGTGTATTGCAAGGGAGTGTGAGTGAGTACTACTTTCACCATAGCAGCTTCCCTATAGTGATTGTTCCTACCAAAGGTAAAGTTCATTTACATTTTGTTTTCTCCTTATCAAATTGAAAGTAGTTGTTATGCATAGAGGTCTGGACCTGCATACAACATTCTATTTTCATACAGAAACTTGTATCCAAATCATGTTGTTGGTTTTCAAAAGGATTCAACCTGCAAAAAAGTAGCAGTAAATATAGTTTCACAACTAAGTGTGTCGTTTATCATGAAGTCTACGAATAGAATAACGATATAACCATGATTATGATAAACAATCGTAGCAGATCAATAATATTATCATCAAACAAAATAACAGTAATAAAATAATGAAAACAATAGCAACATACACACTATAATGTTTGGTCGAGCTTGTGCCAACAGCGTTGCTCAGCTATAAAGACCAGGAAATCCAGTTTGTTAATGCAATATAGTAACATGGTGTGAATGAGTTAGATATGCCAAAAAGACTAGGCACTTGTGCTTCCCCTCGTTCTTGCTTATGTCGTTCGCTTGCTACTTGTGCTTCACCTTGATCTTGCAGACAAGATTATTTTACCTTGTACAAACGAGTAGTCTGAGTGACTCTGAGATCTAGCTGCCTCCATTGATGATGGTACAAGAAGTAGCAGTGAAGTCTGAAGAATTGATTTCTCCCTTCAATTGTCCAATTTTTGGTTCTACATTTATAAAAGTATTCTTACAATTTCCAGAATCCATAGCATTTACTTTCTTATTGATAATAACACCTTTATTGGTTTTATGTCCAATCTATCCACCTGCAATATGTCTGTCTTATTTGAGCAAGGCAAATTTTTGTGACTTAACATCATAGTAGTTTAATATATTCAAGTCATGATTCTCTCTAGTTCTGCAGAGAGAAGGATGCACAAATTTTAGATGCTGCACTTGGTCTATATGGATTTTGTGATAATATTGTTTTCATAGTTTAACACCCTACCCTCCCTTCTTTTGGGGCAAGTTGTAACTCACTTCTGAATAGCTTGTGCTGATCAATTTATGTGTTGGATGATCATGTTCCATATCACATTTTGAATCATTACAAGAGTTTTTTTGGAGTTGGTTAAATATATTTGGGCTTCTATTTAAACTTACCTTCTTTTATACCATAGATGATTTCATACTGATAAGAGTTCCATTTCATTGTGATATGCTTCAAAGCATAGATTCAGATGATGAGCTGTTGTTTGATGCCACACAAGGTCTAATGGAAAGGCTTGCAATAGAAGCATATGAAGTTTCCATGGTAATACCAACAAGAAACCTTGTAAATGTAGTTCTTAGAGAATGTTAGTCCATTTGTTTTGACTGCTATGTTGTCATTTTTCCACTGAAAAGGTGAAAACAGAAGCTAGGATTATGGAGGGTGACGTAGGTAAAGCACTTTGTCATGAAGTTGTAAGAATCAATCCCGCTGCACTTGTAATGGGAACAAGAGGACTAGGGATAATCAAGAGGTAAGACCCTTTTATTTTGAATATTTTGCATCTCCTTGAAAGCTTAAAGTTGTGTTTAAAAGTCAGAGCATATCTGAAATGCGAGTATGTTATTTTTGGTTCAAATGTTTTGTTGTTTCTGACATCTTCTATGGTTTGAAGTGTATTGCAAGGGAGTGTGAGTGAGTACTAATTTCACCATAGCATCTTCCCTATAGTAATTGTTCCTCCCAAAGGTAAAGTTCATTTACATTTTGTTTTCTCCTTATCAAATTGAAAGTAGTTGTTATGCATGGAGGTTTGGACCTGCATACAACATTATGTTTTCATACAGAAACTTGTATCCAAATCATGTTGTTGGTTTTCAAAAGGATTCAACCTGCAAAAAAGTAGCAGTAAATATAGTTTCACAATCAAGTGTGTCGTTTATCATGAAGTCTACAAATAGAATAACGATATAACCATGATTATGATAAACAATCACAGCAGATCAATAATATTATCATCAAACAAAATAACAGTAATGAAATAATGAAAACAATAGCAACACACACCCTATAACACACTTGGATTTAAATGGGAAACCTGAGCAGGAGGAGGAAAACCCACTGTCGAAATGCCATAGCTTGGTTATATTTGGGAGAATAAGAGTACACTAGTACAACTAATAGCATAAGTTCGTAATAGAGATAATAGCTAACCTATTCAGCTTGGGACTAGGTCTCTCCATAGCCTAAGGTTATTGACAATATCAATAGATTGATCAATGACCCTATCTAATGGTTTGTTTGATCTTGACAATATTGATCATGCACTTTATTTATAAATTATTACATTGTTTGCGTCGATACCTTATGGGCTTTACTTACAAAAATTGGGGTGCATTCCCACACAACAAGCTTATATAACACTGAACATTATATTTATCTGAATGTCTAGATTTCAAAATATTCTACCAACTCTCATCTCTTTTGTGCTATTTTTACAGAGGCTGGTGACCAATCAGTATTATAGAAATCTGGCTAGATCTCTATTTCACACGGACACAAGGAAGCATGCTTGCATTTGGTATGATTTTAGTGCTAGTCTCAGGTGATTGTGGACTAATCTATTTGCAGAAATTGATTGTGTGTATGTGTTGAGCACAAGTGATTCTAAAGTTTATCAAATCAAAAGTTTATATTATGAAGGCAAAGTTTATCAGATCAAAAGCACAGGCCATGACTGATGATATTGAGGCTGTTTCAAACAATTTTACCACTGGTATGCAGATATTACATTCCTAGAAGTCTTTTACTATTAGGAAACATGACTGTCCAACATGCCAAATGAGTTCAAATGGAAAAAAAAATAACAAGCAGTATTTCTTTTTAGATTCGTGATTATAATCCATAGAAGTATTTTTTTGCATATACTAGTATATATGATTTTATTCCAAAGTGGCTAGGTTGTATGGGTGTGGTTCATGTATGAATGTCGTTGTGTTGATATGGCATGCCACTAGAATATATATGTATATATAGATAAAATTCATGAAATTTTTTGAGTGAATATAAAGTGAATTTTCCAGAGTCCAGAGTCCAAGAAAGAAAAACTCATGAATTTTTTTGATTATATATAGATATAGAGGGTAAAATATGATGGTTGTTGGATTGATGCCTGAACTATGTCATGAACACTTTGAGGCTGACAAGTTAAAAAGAACTTTTTATAATTTTCGTTTGTTTATATACAAATATATGTTTGAAACAAGAACAAGGTAGGCATGTAGGAAATTGGGAATGTTGATGCTATTTGATGGATTTTGATTATACTGGTGGTTGAGTATAACATCACAATAGTTTGATGGGGTTCTAAATCATTCATTAGTTTTCATAGTTGTCATGTCATTCACTAACCACATGACATATAGGGGTGAACTCCTTCACATATTGCACTATGTATGCAGGTTTCTACCTGGGCAGTCGAGCATAATTGTTTTGTGGATTCGTTGATTATCTTTTCTGTTGAAATCCATTTCCTGGTTTAGAGCTGAGTTTTACTTTTCTTAGGTACTAAATAGTTGTAGATTTATCCATTCAAGTTTAATTTTAACCAATTCTTAAATTGAATTTGTTAGATTAGATTTTATTATTTTGCACATGATCTTGGTTATTGTTGTTAGCTGTTGAACAAGATAAATAATTTGCTTCATTGTTTTTCTACTTTACAAGTGATATTTTTTTATTGGATTTTGCAGGAGTGAGCTTAACTTAGAAGTGGGCCATTGAGTATGAAGAGCCTGCTATTGAAGATTTGCCATTCAGTATGAAGAACCCAATGTTAAGGCTTTCAAGCTGCTAAGTGTGGTTTTGAAGCTGCTGACGTGGGATCTAAGTATGGTTTTGAAGTTGTTGACGTGGGATCTAAGTATGGTTTTGTAGCCAAGTGCAAGTATGATGGTTTAGCCATTGTAATATTTTAAAAAGTGATGATTTTTCTGTAAAGTTATATGGAAATTAATGAGTATTTGAGAAAAACTCATATTTATTGTAATACTTTTGACATCTCATATAATATAATTTGTGGTTTAAAACTTATATATATGGTTCTACTTTATGTTATGTACCAATGTTGTAATTATTAACTAATTAATGTAACATTGTATGACTTACATGTGTAATAGATATTATTTACAAGTGTTATAATTAATTATAATGTGACATTGCATAATTCACAAGTATATTAGATGAGAATAAATGTATGATTCTTTTTTTTAATAAACATAATATCATATTAAAAATTTATATTGATTAATAATGGACACCATTCAAACTACTAAAATATAATGACCACACATAAAGCGACTAAAAATGACTAAATTAGTGACCAATAATTGAGAGATATGTGACCAAACAATGAGATATAAATGACAAAAAAATGACCAAAATTTGTATATCAATGACCAAATAACAGTTTTGGTGGCTAATTTACGGTCTTTTATTACGCGACCAAATTTGGTCATATTCTAGCTTGTCATGTGGTCATTAATTTGGTCATAAATGTGGTCATATAATTGGTCATAAATGTGGTCATTAATTTGGTCATAAATGTGGTCATATAATTGGTCATTGATTCAAATACATGACCAAATCAATGACCAAATATATGACCAAATTAATGACCAACCGACAAGCTATAAATGACCAAAATAAAAATGACCAATTTTGGTTGCGTAATAAAAGACCGTAAATTAGCCACCAGCGATCGCCAAACCAAAAGTGGTCATTGATATGCGGATTTTGGTCATTTTTTTGGTCACTAATCTCTCATTTTCCACTAGTGATGTCTATGTTATGCTTGTCCTGATAGAATTTCAATGGTGCATTTCATAGGTGAGAAAAGTGAAACCTGGTGGTGCACATTGATCATGGCAGCAAATCAAAAGTTGCTGGACTTGGCTGGAAGTCTCCTTCAAATGATTGCCAAGACCCAAGAAAATCTTGGGGAGATGCTCAAGATATAGAAAAGGTAGAATGAAATGAACCACCAGATTTTGCAAGACTCTATTGGTTTGCAAAGGGAGGTGAAAAGCCTTCTGGGAGCCATTGGAAAAGGAAAGGAAGGTAGATCAGTGATGGGACATTCATCCAAGCGACCCGTTAAGAAACGTTCCAGGCTTGAGGACTCAAAAGAAATTGAGCAGGTAAAGATGAAGCAGCCAGTGAAATGTTGGGAATGCAAAGGACATCATTTATGCTGGGACTGCCCATTGAGATAACATGAAGAGGGCAACGGCCGCAAAGTTCCTAGACTTCGGGATAAGCTGAAAGCTTAGAACCAACAGGAGAAGTTTATGGAATTCGAGGGGCTTGGTATTGAACATTCAAAGTAAATAATTGAACGTGGGATAGACCTGCAAAATTTTGAAATTTTGGATGTGCAATTGTATATGTATTCCTATGTATTGGAATACCGAGGACGGTGTTATTCCAAGGGGGAGGGGAATGTAACACCCCGGTTTTGACCCCATTTGCATTAAAAGATACATGATGTATATATTGTAATTAATCGTGGTGTGGAGCTAAAGGAAAATGCCCCACCATTGATTTGGTTGTGTTATGTTTCAGCAATTGGAATCGTTGCCGATGATATATCGTGCTATCCAGCACCTTATAGTTGTGGCATCATGTAAATATGCAATTTAATTAAAATGAACCCAACCAACTACGTCAATGCAACCATGATGAAAAGGGCATGAGTTTCCTAAGGATAAGGAGGGGGAATTATTAAACCTTGGGCCAATGGGGAAAAGCCATGTGTTAGCTATTAAACCCATTTAGTTTTCACCCACCCTTTTTACTCACTCACCTTTCCTTGTCTCATCAGTCAACTACCACATTTAAAACTGTTGTTGTTAGTGGGTAGTTATTGCTGGTAGTGGTGGGTGGCAGGAATGTTAGCCCTTGCCCACATGCACATTCCACCAGCGGACTCTCACTTCATGTGGGCAAGGAGGCAAACAAGGGGATTCTTCCATTTTCTCCATTTTTCTTTCCATCCACATGCAGAGACGATCACTCCCTTCTTATCATGCACAGGCCGGGATTCTTCATTATTCTTCTCACACACAAACTGGGATTCTGCATTATTCTCCTCATGCACAGGCTGGGGATTCTTCATTGTTTCCTCACGCAACAAGCCGCGGAGCCATTTTCTGCCATCCACGATTTCCCTGTGAAGGGGCCATTCATGACTCCTATTGTGGGGGCATGTTTCCATAATAATTTTGTGGTCTGATTGTATGTTTTCCCTACCCAGGCTAAGAGTATGATCACCTCTTCTATTTCGGGTTGTGTATTTCCCGTTGCTTCAATGTTGAGATTGGGGTTACTGTCTTCCATACGATTTGTGGTTTGATGTGGGATATTTCTTCGTTTTGGCTTGCTGTGGCTACTATCGAGTCATTTTGGCCACGATAGGGCCAAGGATGACTCAGGAATCAGATTTCCCACCCAAGCTGTGAACCACTTGTTTTGTTGCGTTTATGCAGTGGTTGGTCTTCAGACTGTGTTGGCTTGGCTGAATTGTTGTTGTCCTGATAAACCCAACTATGTTGGCTTGCTGATTTGTGTACCTTGGCTATGTGTAAGACTGCATTGACCCTTATTCCTTGGGAATTCATGCCCAGCTCGAGGGTGGCAGTGTTGCTGAGAGATTGATGAGCACGCTGGCCTATGGTTGGGTGGAACGTTGCAGCAACGTAGCTGGTTGCGGGGTGAATTCTTCATCAAAAGATAAGTACTCCTGACTGTTTCATCTCTGCATTTATATCTACTGTTTCATGAGAAATGATGAACATGTTGAATGCTGGTTTATGTATATGTTTACTTTTGCTGAATGTTAAGTGACTATGTATCTTTGTATGTTATATGCATCTTAGTATGTATTATGTTAAGTTTTCTTTTCTTAATATCAACATTTATCCCTGTTCGTGTTCATGGGGCTGTTTTCCCATTTGTTTGTGGTGTTGGTAGCGTCCTCTTCGCCGGTTAGAGGGTTGGGGACGTAAAAGGGACCCTCTATGTACTAAATCTCTTTTGCCTGAGCCATGCTGTCATCGATTGATTATGCAAGTATTTCACTGTGAGGACACGATTCCAAAGTCCATCTTTCATCAGTGCCAACCAAATATTTTTAAGACGCAATGAGATACTGAACCAATGAAGGTTTTTTATCCCCCAACCTTGGTATTCCTTTGGCCAAGAGATGCTCTTCCAGCTAGCTAAATGATATTTTCGATGAGTCTCAGAGGATCCCCAAAGAAAGACAAGCATCATGCTTCTGAGTTTGTGTAAAATAGAAGCAAGTATAGGTACCAAACCCATCCAATATACTGGTAAGCTGGAGAGCACAGATTGGACAAGAATCATCCTACCTCTAAGGGAGAGGAGCTTGTAGGTCCAGTTGCGTATTCTCCTTTCAAATTTCTGGATCAGCCAGTGCCAATCGCGTACCCTGTATCCAAGAGGCTTGAGAAAGTAGCCAAGGTACTTAAACCTTGTTTGGATCGACTCCATCGGATAAGGAAGGATCCTAGCGATATTCAGAAGACTGGAATCATCAATAATATTGTAAAGTAAACAAGATTTATCCAAACTGATACACATACCAGAAGCCTTACAGAAAGTTTCCAGTAAGACATCAAAAGCAGCCCATTCCTGAATCGAGCCAGTACCCAGGAGGATCACATCATCCACAAAAAGAAGGTGAGTAAGGACCGATGAAGATGTAATTCGAATACCATGAATGATGCCATTGTTCCTGGCATCAGAGATGAGGAGGATGAGACCCTAAATGATGAGGATGAAGAGTAGGGGAGACAACGGGAAGCCTTGTCTGATGCCACGTGAAGCTGGAAAAAACTTCGAGGGGGTCCCGTTAACTAGAACAACAAAATTGGTTGATGAGAGACATCCCATAATCCAATTGATAGAGAGGAGAGGAACCCCAATTTGAATCAATATAAGATGGATAAAGGTCTAGTTTACCCTATCAAAAGCCTTGATGAGATCCAACTTAAGTATGAAGGCACATATGTTTTTTTTTTGACAGAGTGGAGAATCTCCTGCACAATGCCAATTGGCTCGGTGATCTGGCGACCTTTCAGGAATCCAAATTGTTCTGGTGAGATACCCAAGTCCAGAAAGGGTTTTAACCTAAATGCTATAACTTTTGCAATCAGTTTTTAAAGGAGATTGCATAAAGAGATGGGCCTGTAATCAGTGAAAGTTCGAGGCTTATCCATTTTAGGGATGAGAGCAAGAAAGGTCGAGTTTAATGAAGGAGGGATAAGGCCCAAGACCCTGGTTGAGTCCACAGTAGACAATAACTCCTAACCAATGAGATTGAAAAAGTGTAAATAGAGTTTAACTGGCCACCCATCAGAACCAGGACTCCTATCCTTTTTGAAAGAGTTCAGGGAAAAAGCAATCTCCCCAAGGGAGACAGTACAGGTAAGGTTCGAGGCATTCTCATCTAAGATCATCTTATGAAAGAGCATGACAAGCCTTAGTTTCTATTCTAGACATGTTCCTCCATCATATTTATAAATAGAAGCAAAATGTGACAGACCCAGATCTTTGAGTGCATTCTCATCTTCAATACACTTTCCATCAGCATCAACCAGAGACCAGATCGCATTTTGATTTCTCCTACCCGATGCAAAGGTATGGAAGAACTTGGTATTAGAGTCTCCCTTTTGGGCCCATTTAAGTCTACTTTTAAGTTTCCAGGTGAGTAGGAAATGAGCCAAAACTTTCTGCTTCTCGGATTTGAGCTGTGCCAATCGTGCCAATTCATCCATGGAAAGGTTTCCATTGGATGGGCCCAAGAGAAGGGATTCAATCTCTCGGTCGAGTGATATAGTCACCGAATCCATACTGTCACTTTTGTTCTTCAACCAGGACTTAGCTTCAATTTTTAAGGGTACGCAGCTTAGAGGTGATCATATCAATACCAACATAGCTTTCACAATTGGAATGAAGAGACCATCGCCCCTTGAACCAATCAGAGAAATCAGGATCATTAAGCGACAAACAATTGAATTTGAAAGGATAGTTAACTGATCCTTTATTCTTTTCCCGTTCCAAGCAGATGGGGAAGTGATCTGATAAATTAGTACAATGGGTCCAAACCCTATGGACACCCAAAGAGGGGATCAAAGATGCAGAAATTAAAAAATGGTCGAGTATCTTACTAATTCCATGCTCCCCTACATTGCCATTATGCCAAGTAGGCCCAGTGTGTTGAGGAGCCAGGTCCACAAGGCCCACAGAATCAAATAGAGTTAAAAAGTAGTGGGACAGGGGGTCAGAAGAAGCCTTTTTCCCCCAAATTTCAAAGGCGTACAGGGTAAGATTGAGGTCCCCACCCAGAACAAGATTCGGTATGCTAAGTATACCCCCACAAAGAGCCTTATCCTAGAATATATCCCGGTCTTTATAAGAACCATATACATTGAGAATGGGAATAGGGATAGCCATACCGCGAACAGAAGCATGTACCAAGAGGCTAGCACATGTATGAAAGGCCTTACACTTGATCAGTAGCGGGTTCCATGCAGTAAGCAGGCCACCAGAAAGGCCTGAAGCACCGATAGCACAAAATTCCCATGTGGGGAGGATCTTGGAGATGGTGAGTAAAGCTGGAGAGGAGCTGCACATCATTTCTTGGATAAGGATCATGTTCGGGCTAAGAGACTTAAGGAGGGAGCGGAGGTTATGGTTTTTGGACTTACCTCCTAAGCCATGGATATTTAAAGAGAGAAGCTTCATCAAGGAGAAGCCGGATGGGGAGATGACGCTCTAAGTCCCCGATTAGATAAGCCACGAGCCGCATCTTTGATGCGTACTGAAAGAGGAATATAGGGAGGTGAGACCGATGAGAGGTCAACCTTCGAAAATTTCTTTTTCTCTTTTGACTTCTTACGGACAGTAACGTTGGAAAACCTAATGGAATTGAGGTGAAGAGTGGAAGGGGAGGAAGGGGATGTGGCTATGAATATAGATAGAGATTTCTTCAATGAGGGATCAGAGAAAGAGGGTGAAGAAATAGGGCTTTGGGGAGGGCATGATAGGTTCTGTGTGGATCGTGGGAGAGGTGGAGGTGGAAAGTCCTCCATCGATGACAAGGTTGGAGGAGCTATTAAAGAAATCCACAGAGAAGGAGGAGAAAGGGTGTGAACACAAGTGCTGGGTGGAGGAGGGGCTACAGAAACCAAGGGGTTAAGTGGCTTTGAGAGTGGGGGAGGAGACTGTTTCAGTGTCAAATCTCCCAGAGGGGACAGAGAAGCGAGAGGGGGAAGAGAAGACAAACCAGGGAGAGGAGCCGAGGGAGTCTTATGAGAGAAAATCACATCATCAATTTCTTCAAGAAAGGAGTCCGAAATAATTTCAGAAGGGGACAGAGAACCTTCAAAAGTACCTAGATCCTGAAGCACAGGCACAGCTGAGACAACCAGTGCTGGGTCCTTCATGAAGACATCTGATCCCAAATCAGCACTGCCAAGATGTAAGTTAGGACATGCTCGTCTTAGGTGGCCAACCTCATGACAACAACTGCAACAAAACGACACATGGAGGTCTTCGAGACGTTGAACCAGAAGGTGTTCGTTGCATAGAATTTCCACTTCCACCGGTAGACCAAGTGATATGTCCATCTCAACCAGGATTCTGGATACTTGCTTGTCAAACAACAGATGGAATTCCTCCTCTACGTCGACAAAGTGACCGATAGTATTACCAATGCCTTCAAGAACTTGTATGTTCCAAAGAGGGAAAGGTAGGTGAGGCATCAGAACCCAAAGATGCCTCTTCGTTATTCTTTCCCGGAGAGGGTCAAAATAGGGGTGTGAGCGGCCGAGAACTAGTGACCCCTTCCCAACATGCCAAATCCCATTCAAAATGCGGGTACAGTGTTCCTCTTCCAGGAATACAAAAACTATCCAACCAAAGACTAATTGTGGGGAGGTAGTCAATGAGAGGCTTCCAGTGCTTTGAAGTCCAATCCACCCAGGCTGCTTTGTCCAACCTACAATATTCCAGGCGTCCTACAAGAGCATGAGAATAAAGAGATGAAATGCGATCCATAAAAATTTCATGTCCAAGCACATAACGCAGACGGCCCTCCTGGGCTCTAATGCATTTGGAGCGTCTTTTACGACAAAAACGGGGAGGAGCAAATGACTCTGCCATGACGAGAAGACAAACAAAGTCAACCCAGAAAGTTCTAGAGGAGCGGCCAAACCCCAAAGTTCAAAGGGGAATCACAGAAATTCCAAGGAACCAGCCACTAGTATACATAAATGGGACCAACCCTTCCAGACACTCCAAGAGGAGAACAGGGTCAACTATAGAGAGAAACCCTTGAGAGAAACCCCAGTGAGAAACCCCCTACTCTTGTCACTAACAAGAGAAGTAACCAAGTCAACCCAAGGGGAGCCGTGGAGAGATGTGAATAACCCTAACCCAATCAGAAGGGGTATTCAGAGTCAGGACTGAACCAAGAATAAGGGTAACCCGACCAAAGGATGGGGAGTGAAACCTCCGCAGCTAGGAAGGTACAGGAGCCATGAGGGCACCAGAATCGATCTTGACTCAAGGAAGGGACTGGGGGGTCACCCACACCCTCGAAAATGACAGAACAAAGAAAATTCAACCAAAGGCGTGCAACAGGAGGCAGGTCACCAAATAAAAAACCCTGCGACAAAAGAGCCATGTAGGGGTGGCAAACCGTAAATCCCCAGGACAGCCAGAAAAGAGTGAATTACTTCCCACTTGTTTTTAGACTTGGTTGGTACTAGTCCCCCTATTCAGGGGAGGGACTCCAAGTGTGGCTATCAATGAGGGATACCACCCAGCAAATCCAGGCCCAAGACGAAACCCTACGCAGAATCCAATAGCAGGAAGGACCCATCAAACCCAAGGCGAAAACCCTCCACCCAAGACAGCAAGTAGAGGGCTGAAGTGAGACACCAAAAGTCGTGTAGAAACTCACAAGAAAGATCCAGCATATAATCTAGGACCATCTAGCAAGGCCAATCCCTAACCGAGAAACCCTTAACCGTAATAGGAAGCACAGTGGAAGCGCCTTAGTAGGTGAGCAAGTGGACTTCGAAAAGTGAAACCATAGAACCCTGCAGATGCAAACTAATAACAAGAGGGGCGCCATGGGGAGCATTTTGAAACCACAACATTGTCTCCATTGTAACCTCCAGTTGAATGAGTTATCCTACACAAACTAATACATCATCTCCATTCGGGCATCGATAACTCTCGCAAAAAGATACTCTTTTACTTAAAATGAGGAGGCCAATGTTGGCCAATGTAGCTTACCCACTAATAGGATTTCTTAGATTTGATTTTTTTCGTTCAAATCAAATCTCTACCCCCCCCTTGGCCGATAACAATACGTCTAATGCCTTTGATCACTTCTTTGCACGCTAACATGAAATATAACTTGCAGAGCTTAAGTTTGAACCCATCAAGATATGCCGCATGATGGACATGATCACGCACGAGGTGAAAGAAAATCCCAATGTCGATCAAGCAATAAGTTATCTCCTACAGAGACGCACTAGTCCAGGCCTGGAATTTCAAATAAATTGTACCTTTCAAACATAAATAAATTTGATGACGGTTTCTTATTTTTGCAACTTGTTATTTTAAGGTTTAAAAAAAATTATGTATCAATGTTTTATTTTTTATATACCAATTAATTTATCTTTTATATATTAATTTCAATGTTACAATTTTTTTTTACAATTTAAAAAATATTAAAAACAAAGAGCATTCATTTTGTTTTCTCTAATTTTTTTATACACTTTTAAAAAAATATTAAAAACAAACAACATTCATAAAAATAAACCAAAAAACCAAAATAACTGTAAGTGAACATGGTGACTAGTCTAGAATGAGCCATTGAGCTGTAAACCGTCAAATCCATTGAGATGTGATGATGTACCTTGTAATCTAATCTATTAATTGCTATCAAATCCTATTAACTAATGTGTACATGGTGCTATCCAAATCCAATTAACAAATGCATACAAGGACATTGACTCTATTCAATTCCAAGCTTACCTAGGTATGAGCAATTATGACGGGTTATTGAAAGACTCAACCGTCAGATCTAAGTTTTACAATTTTTAAAAGGAGCTATCTAACTAGGGGACTTTTTAACTTTTTAGGCTGATTTTATGCCGGAATCTGGTGAATTTAATCTACAAAATATGTAATTTTTGCTGTTTGTTGAACAATTTTAAGCTCAAAAATGAAATCACGTGACAGGAAAACCCTCCAACACTGACACTTTGTAAGATCTAGCAGTGCTTTTGAACGTTTTGAAAATTTAGCGAAGATTTATGACAAAAAAATATTAAAAACTAGCCAAAAATAAAGATAAAAAAGTATCAAAAAGTCCCTTATTTAGACAACTCCCTTTTAAAGCCAGTATATGTTGATGTGTAAAATTTGAAACTACGTGTCAAATATGTCTTGGATGAAAAAATATGTCCCAAAAACTATCAAATCCAGGCCTGCGCAGTATAGAGATGTAGAGACACTTACGTTATTTAGAAATAAATTATGTCCTGCACGACACATAGACATTGAGACGCTGGCATTTCCATATCTCCAAGGCTTGGGAAACAAAGCCCAAAAGAGATGTCAACCATCATGCACCAATAAATGATAAAATAAATTATTTAATTTAAATAAAATTTATTATAAAAAATCACTTACTATATTGAAGTGTATATATTTGAACATTTTTATTTGTATAAATGAAACTAATAGTGATGATCGATCGCTATATAATCCCCTGTCGAAGACATAACAAGGAGACTCCATATTTCTAATCGGGCATACATGTTACCTCTACTCCTCTCATTAATTCCTTGTGCCAATTCATCATTGTTATGCCTCATGCCCATATTTAGTAAGGGTCAACATAGTATATTGCACACATTGTATAACTCTACTTACTGAATCACAATGAACCATCACCATATGCTAGTTAAGTAATTTCATTTATTACCCATGGTGGCAATTTAGCATCGTACCTTCATAAGGTCATATAACTAGGCTCGTTGGCCTTAGATTCTAGCCAACTTGTAAACAAACTTACACTAAATAATCTCAAGCTTCACTTAGCATAAACATGACATATTATAGAGATGCAATCTCTCTCTCTCTCTATATATATATATTTATTTATTGTAAGACACAAAGATTACATGGGAAATGATAAGAGAATAGGTGGAAAAATGATGGCACAAAGGCATATGCACTTACATTTATTCACAGAAGGGGCCTCTTTACAATCCACAATGCTCCTCTCTTGAGCCCAACTCATCCTTTCGTTACTATTGAGAGAAACAATACAATGAGTATAACTATAACTAACCTTCACCATTGATATTTGGCAAGGATTGGTGATGCTTGAACAATTTTCAATTTGTGATGATTTAATTGTTTTTTTTATGCTTTTGGTTCTTGTTTGTGAGTCAAGTGTTGTTATTTTTCTATGGATATTAACTCTTTCTCCTCAACTATTTGTTTACAAACTTTTTTTAACATTTTATGACTATGTTTGTTTAGCCGATTTATATTATCCTACTTTTTGTTAGTTTCTTGGTCTTTGTCATTGGTTTCTTCTATTACTTGCTTGAAATAGAAATTCTTTGTCTATTCTTTCCAAAATTAAGTGTTTGCAACTTCTCATCTTATTTCGAGTTATGTTTGAGTGTTTGTGACTTGTTTAAACGTATATCTAAGTGTCTTTGATTTCCATTTCCATTTCGTTTATATTTTTCTCAAAATTACCATGTTCTTTTATTCGTGCTCATACTTTGTTATTCTTGTGAACATATACTTTGTATTGTCTCTTGATGCTTTAGGTTTTATTAATACTTATGATTGTGATAAGTAAGGCTTCATATCTCTCAATATGCTAATATATGATGGTTTATAAAGGTATTTTGAGATATATGGACTGCAGGAAGATCGGGATGAACATGCTACGAAAAGGATAGGCATTCACCGCTCAAGCTGAACACCATCCATCCTACCATTACCCAAGGAATGTGGTCCTAGTGTGTTATCCCAGGTAAAGCTGTAGAAAGATACCTGTAATAGAATGCGTCAGACTTGGAGGTCAACAATGTGTTGCTGCTCATGTATAGCTGTGATCTGAAGATATCGTTACTCCTGGGGTGATTAACAGTTTCCCTATATTTCCTATCTTTCATCCTACCATGTTTGTAACAGCTGTTGTCATTTAGGGCGCTTGAAGATCATAGATATTCATGGCTGCCCCACAATAGGGATAGGATTTTATGATTTACATTGTATAAATATGGAGAACTATTTCGAACCAGGGGTTGTTGAACATATAATCAATTCATTGTATTAGCTGTGAGGAGGAATTGCGTAATCGATCTGTCTTTTAATACAAGGAGTTACTTCAGATCTAAAGGTTTTTATGTGTGTTCATCCAGCATCTCTGTGTGAAGGCTGGGCCCGCCTTCCACAGGGATTGTTGAGTTAAATTAGGCATTTCAATTATTTTGTTGTGTGATGTTATGTTAATTTTATTTCTTCGTAGGAAGCTGTAAGAAGTTGTGGATTTACAGTGTGTTGTGATTGCATCTCTTGGATACCTGTAGTGGCATGGTGTGATAGTTGATTGAGTAGGTAATTATTCCTCATGCAAATTGTGTGGTAACTGTAACAGCTATGTTCATTCTTAGATTGTTTAGTTATTGTTTCCATCAATCCTTGTAGCTTGTCTCCTATTTTTATGATTGCAGAATTTCATTCCTGTACTTAGAATTCATAGAAAAGTTGAATTAAATTTTCTGTATTTTGAATCTCTAGACTAATGTTGAATTTATGTCTTTGGATTTCTAGAATAATCAGATTAAGATAGTTGGGTTAATCATTAAGTGGTTTGAAACATAATTTTTATTTTTCTGCAATTGTAATCTAGATGTGATTTTCATCTTTCCATTCTTAGATCGAGAACAGTAGAAGGTAATTGTGATTGCATTCCTTAGAAGGTAACTAGATTAAGTAGATTCTTGGGATGAGCATAGCCAAACAGAGGATGGGATTGGTCAATTACAGTAATTTAGTGTTTAAGCATATATTGTGCATGTTATCCTTGAAATACAAGACTTCCCTGGGTTGACAATAAATATTGTACACTCTGTATGTTAGTTGTAATTCACTTGCATATTGGGTGCCCAACATTTTGGCGCCGTTGCCGGGGAGGATAAAAATTAAACACCATCATTAGTTGCATCCTATAATTGTTTCTATTCAGTCTCTTTTATTTTTCGTTGTAATGATTTGGGTTGCATGAATATAAGGAGGGTAAAGCATGATCATCTTTCAACTCCCAAAACCCCACAAAATATTAATAGTGCAGGTGGTCTAGGTCATGGTCGAGGTCCACAATTGGGAAGAAGGACATTCATTAACGATCTTGTTGACAAAACTGATTCATCCACCAGGGCTTTCCATCAAGAAACGCCTATTAGAAGAATCCCTGCCGATCCTAGGGCACCAGCATCAGGGTCCACAGTGGAGAACACACGAGTAGCCGCGACATCCTCAAATATCCCTACAGAAGAGGACAAAGTTGGTACAACCGGATTTGCTAGTAGAATCCAAATCTACCACATTTACGGGAAGGTTGTAACTAAAGAAGAGTGGACACAGTTCCACCAGAAGATTGTTGATCAGTGGAAGAACGAAGAAAAGAACGAAGAGAAGAACGAGGAGAGGAATGAAGAAAAGAACGAAGAGAGGAACGAAGAAGAGAAAACAGAAGAAGGAATGAGTAATAGACATGAATCTGAAGAGGAAGAGACAATGGGGGAAAACCATCATCATGAATATCATTACCTTCTTGAAGGAACGGTGGCTACACTTCAATTCCCAATTCAGCAACTAGAAGGAACAACCCCTATGAAAAATATATCACCATCGGTGTTGCCTTGCTTCCATGGAAAAGCGGAAAAGGATCCAAATGAATTTCTTTTCGAGTTTGATATCCTCTATCGTAGCTATGACTATGTCACCGATGCACAAAAGTTGAAGCTCTTCCCTGCCACTCTGAAGGACAATGCATTACGCTGGTTCATGAGCCTAGGAGGCGGAACTGTCACTAATTGCAACAGGATGAAATAGGTGTTCCTGGAGAAATATTAGGAATATTGCAACACTAAGGACAAAAGAGAATAATTATTCAAAATGGCGCAGAAGGAGGATGAAAGTCTGGAAGATTTTGTAGAGAGGCTCTTCTACAATGTGCAAAGAGCTGGACAGACGAACATGGGGTTAGATGTGCTCAAGATAATCCTGCTTCACGGGATTAGGGATGATTGCCTAGATATGTTAAACCTATTAGGAAAGGGGGATATCTCCAAGGAGTTTTTCAAAAATATTGTGGAATTATGCAAAAGGTACTCCAGGGGATCTTCCAGAAATAACAGGTGGGACAAACGGGATAAGCTAGAGCGTGATGTCTTCGACAGAACGCAGAATTCATCTAATAGAGGGGCCACTTTTGCAGAGATAGGAAACCTCCTTGAAAATTTCAAAATAGAAATGATGAGCTCTATCTCCTCGAAAATCGACATCCTGAGGGAAAAGCTCCTCCTTGTGAATGCGCTACATGGTGCGCTCACTATGTTTACTGAGTCTCATATGTGCTACCTTTTTCATGCTAGGGTTTTGGCTTTTTATTAATATGCTAGGAATATGGAAAGTTCAATATAGTCGAACACAATTGTTTTTGCACCATTACATTGGATCTCTCTTCTCTACTTCTTAGGCGATATCACTTATTGGGCAATATGCTTGTGTTGTAAACCATTCTTTGCAAATCTATCTATCATACTCAAATACTTGTTGGGTTTTTCATCCTCTGTGTTTGGAGGGTTTTCCTAGGGTTTATATTGTCTCTTATGGTTGATTATTTTATGTGGATGATTTATGAAATTCATAAGTGCTGAAATTGTTTGATAAAAGTTTTAAAGTTCAAGCATATCTGATTTTTCTTAATCATCAACATATCTCACCAATGATTAGAGGTTCTCAATGAAGGAGAAGATTCCCCAAAATGGAGTTCTTATAGCCAAGAAGGTGTCACGTCCCCATGCCTCCAACCGGCAAAGGTGACACGACTACCAGCTCCAATACCCAGGCTAAGAGCCCCATGAACATGTGGTTGCACAAAAATTGCTGAAACAACATGCCTAACAAAGACTTTGAACTAAAATATGCACATATGCCATTTGATCATCATACATAGTGGAAATCGATAGCATTCAACACGTTCATTTCATATCATTAACAGAAATATAGTTGTAGAAGTAAAAATGGACAAAATTACTTATCTTAAGATGAATTCGTTTCACAACCAGCTACGTCGCTGCAACATTCCACCCAACCATAGGCCAGCGTGTTCCTTAATCTCTTAGCAACGCTGCCACCCCCGAGTTGGGAATGATTCTCCAAGGAATAAGGGAATAGCAGGCTTACACGTAGCCAAGGATACCCAAAACACACAGCCAAGCCAACAGAATTGGGTTTATCGGGCCATTAAGGAGCCGGAGAAGGAAAATTGCTAAGCTGGTGAGCTCATTACAGAGCCAAGAACACAAGGAATCAGTCCCTTCTCTTCTACACAGTCCCTTAGGCCCTATATTCCCTTCCAGTGCTATTCAAGGGTGATGGAGAAGAAGGCCAGCCCTCTAGCTCTATCTGTGTGGTTTCTAGCCACCAGGTTTATCAAGCAAAACTAAGCCCACATCCTTGCTCCCAACATAGTTTGAAGACCAACCATTGCTCTCCGGCAATTAATTTAGCTATCACAACTTAAACAGGGAAAATGAATTACACAGCCCCAAAAGCACAACAGTAAACAAAACTACAACAGGGGGAAAACACCACATCTCCAAAACGCATCAGCATACATATTACCAATGACCTGGGGAACAACAAGCCATTTTGCACAACCAATGCTGCCGGGAAAACGTACGCAGACCACAATGCAGACGAAATTACAGTCTCACAACCAGTGTGTGAGCAACCACAATGCAGAACCCACGAATTAGCCTGTGAGTAAAGGATACGACCACCCTATTCACAAATCCGCCAAAGGAAATACTGCGTGGGTAAATCCAGCAAAATACTGTGCATGAAGATGAGAAACGGGAGGGAATCCCTCTGCGTGAGAATGCACAGCAGTGGAGAGGACGCGAATTGCCAGTGCTTCCGTGTTTTGCAACTTGTGGAGAGGAAGAAGTGTCTGGATGAGGGGATGAACAGCAAAATCATGGGTAGAGTGTGCATGTGGGTGAGGACTGACAGTCCTGCCACCCCACTCCCAAAGATCATAACTGCCTCAACCACCACCAGCATTTCTTCAATGAAAGTGGTTGGGTAAAGCAAGGAAAAGAAGACACATGGGTATTTTTCTCTCCTTGGCCAAGGTTTAACAATTTCCCCCACATCCTTATCCTTGTGAAAATCATGCCCCTTTCGATTTAGTTGCCGCGAACGTAGCTGGTCGGGTTCATTTAATTAAATATATATGCATATTTACATGATGACCAACATAATATATGCCGCATGCCCCGATATACAATCGGTGACAAATTCAAAACCAAAACATAAGATAACCGATCAATGGTGGGGCCTTGGCCTTTAGCTCCACACCATGATCATTACAATATATATACATCATATACATCTAGTGCAACGGGATCAAAACCGGGACGTGACAGAAGGACCCAACCATTGAAGGATTTAATGTAGGTAGTACATGGATTAATGAGGATTAAGAAATGATATACTTGTATGCTAGAGATCGTGTCGAGGGGAAGACCAATAAACTCACCATGAATGCATAGTCAGTGTAGGAGGACAGATATCAAGGAGCCAAGGAGATGGTACAAACAAGGAATCTTATGGAGAAAGAGGAAGAGAAGGAAAGGTTTGAGAAGCTTTTAGAGAAGAGAAGAAGCCTCTAGAGTGGAAGATGAACCTTTGGATGAAAAAGAGGAGGACAAAGAATAGGAGTAAAATAAGGATGGATAGAGAGAGGAAGAGAAGAGAATAAGAAGATAGAGCAATTAAATATGGAATTAGAAGGAACACTATAGAGAGGAAGAGAAGGAACCATGTAGAGGCACATAGAGGCCGAGTGCATAAAAAGAGAAAACAAAGAAATAAACTCTGTGGAGATTGTATTTCTTATATGAGGATAAGTTGCTTGGTGGCGTCTACACGGGGCCAACAACGATAGTGTGGGTAATTTTGGAAGTGCTGAGAAATTTACTAGTGATGAATAATCTTTAGGACGAGATGGAACGTGTCATTGTATTAGGTCGCATGGTATGTGAATTTGATCTTCCTCATCTTGATTATTTACAAGCTATGGTCAAATAAACGCTTAGAATCTAAGCATTGGGGTTTTTTTTATACACTACTTATCTGTTGAGTCCTGTAATGTACTGGGATATGAAATACCCAGTAATACTAGCATTATCGTTAATTTTTAGGTGATTGGAGGGGCCCCTAACTCATGGGAGGACGCCGAAAATTTCAAGCTAGAGAGATTCATGGAAAGATTTGGCTCTGAGGTATATGAAAATGGAGATCAAAATTTTGGGTGCCTTCTCATTGGAGCAGGACGGAGAAGATACCCAGAGAAACAATTGTAAACTCTTGTTATAGAGTTTGCGGTGGAGAAACTCTTGCACTACTTTAGCTGAAGAATGCCTTTGGATGACATGAATTGGAAGAATTAAAAAATGGATATAAATGAAAATTTTAATAGAATCACATTTCCCAAGACTTGTGACCTTTTAACCATACCAACACCATGCCCTGAATGCATTACCCACATGAAATAGGACTTCACATTTCTAATGGAATTATAGAATTATTGACTGCATTACTAGAATATCCCAATAATATAATATTTGTTCCTTTATAACTTCAGAAGCAAGAGCTCATTAGGTATGAAATTACCTTAAGCCAGAATAAAAAAACTTAATCCAATATATTGACCAACACTTGATCAGATTTATCTAACTTGCTCAAGCTCTCAATAAGAAGATTTAGCATTTCTTTAGATGATTGACATTCATCTTTAGATAATGGGAATGAGAATTCAAGATGTCAAATCAAACTAAACTAAAGCATTAGACATGTTCCATGTAAAATGGCTTGATTTTAAAATCAAAATCTCAAAAAAGTTTTGTAACTCTAGCATTGGAATTATTGTATAATGTTATTAGTGATAGTAAACGTATGGAAATATATATCCAGAGATAATAATAATATTTTATCTTAAAAAAATAATTTCGAACACTAAATTATCTAATAACTTTGAATCTATGTGAGCCATTGCAAAAGTGAAAAAAGATATTCAATTAGAATTTAGAATAATATTCAACGTAATAATGCAATAAGCTACTTTAGTTGGTTGATTGAAATGTTCTAATAACTCATAAGGCTTGATATAAATTTTAGGTGAAATAGGAGAAAATTTGTGTTTTCTCAAGATTCTTTTCTTATGAAAATCCAAGTATTGAAAGTTATTGAAGCTGATTTGGTTTTTTATTTGGAAAAATTCTATATAAAATTTAAATTAAAAAATCCTAGCAAGTTATAAACCTCGTTCCTATAGTAAACATCAAAGGGGCAAATAGAGTATATCAAAATAGAAGAAAATATGATAACCTAATGGAAGGAGAAGAATGAGACAATCCCCTTCCTCATATCTCAAGCCAATTCCAATGTTTTCATTTCCAATTGAATGAGAGAATCTTATCAGAGAATCTTGCAAAATTCAAGACGACCAACCAATCTATCAATTAATTATGAAAATAATTACATTACTTCACATATATACAAGGCAAGGTTTTAACAAGAATCTAATGTTTTACTAAGTATAAGATACATAAAATTAAATTACGTTAAACTTTTATGGATTTCCCACCATCAAGGATATTTCATAAAATGATCCAAATGCCCCCAAAGAACAACTTAGGTCACTAGTAAGCAAGAGAAAGCTGGGAAAAATTTTATTTTCTTGCAAAAAATTCTTCCCCTTGAAATGAATTTTCCTTAGTTTAGAACTATAGCATAAGAGTGTTGAATTCTTCCTCTAAAAAACACCTAGATTTTTAGGATGGTTTGTTACATTGTAATGACCTAAAACGGTATGATTATTTTGACAAATGGCCAAAATTAAACCATTTACAAATAAAAAATACTTAAATTTTCCAAGTCATCATAGAGAAAGGAGCCCTATAAAGCCTACTAATATTTAAATTCTTAAATAACAAGTACTTCTTTAGTATTGTTGGTAAAATCAATGCTACAAAATAAAGCATAATTATTTGCATATAACTTATATTTATTGAAATTTTCTTAAAGGGAAAGTGTCAAGAAAACATACATGCAAATAAAAACATGGAAAAAAACTAGACTTATGAGAGTGCGTAGTAGGCCCACAGTAGCAGTAAACAACAATCTAAGTGGGAAACAATGTGTGGGGAAAAATTCTCCACCCAACCTTCCCCTCAGTCAGACACTAAGATCCCACAAGCCCTCAATTAGTAAAACTATCCCAAACATATTCTTCTTACCTCCCTCGGAATTAGATACATATGAACTATCCACTCAACTCCTCCTCAACACAAATAGGTAATTCATCATAACAAATCATGAAATTAGCCACTGTCATGTAGCAATATCCCTAACAAAACCCAATCCCATAGGTGGAGATGAAGAAAAACCCATGAAGTCCTCCCCCCTCCCATTAAAATCCCATTTTCTTATTATTAAATAATGTTTATGCATTGATGAGACTTATTGTCCATTCACTACTCCTACTTTAACTTAATGCATGCCCAAGTATTCCCTAGTTATGATTATTTTCCTATTATGTAGCTATAATTATAGTTAATTATAGTTAGGGCATTGCATACACCCCCATTCTAGAAACTTCATCCCCAAGTTGCATCATCCCCTTTCCTTGTTCCTATGAAAGATATGCATAAAATAACATAGTATCAACAAACTTCATGCAATATGCACCTATATAACTATTACTATTGTGTGGGTGCGAGATTTAATCATGTGTCCATCATGACTAAATCTCATACATACATTATTTCAAATACAACACTTTATTTAGCTACATGATTAATTACTCTTCCTAAATTTTCTTGTATGCAACCAAGTCACATAATATACATCAATCAAGTCAAACCAATGTGCATTAGTTCAATTTATACAATTATGCATCAAAACAATCCATTCACATGGTTACTTCCATCCTCACGCTCCCTCGCCTGAAATCACACCATCCGATCAACTTCCGAACACCCCCAATACTCTAGATGGTCTCGCTCACCATGGAATGTGCCCTCTACTTTAACATGTCCACAAATCATACAATAGACATATAAAGCTTCATGTGGCCTCATTGGAATGTACCAAAAATCTAACACTCATCGGGAGTCACCATCATCTGGTTACTAGTACCCCACCCCAACATCAATAATATTATTCCCCAATCATCTTGAAAAGTTGACATATATTTCCTCCCTATGCACACTTAAGGAATCATCCATATGAATCATAAGTCCTTCTCCATATACCTCCTCCCAAGAAATATCTCAAATCATGGAATTCCTATAACTATATAAAGGAAAATAATTGGTACCATAGGTTTATTGATTAATTTAGTCCCCAGCCCATAAGGTGTTACATGTATAAATTATCCTTTGTGGTTATGGGATCCCACTAAATCATTGAATGAAAATTCCTCCCAAGCCCAAGGGTGTGTGTTTTGTCAATATCCACCTCACATCATACCACTAAGGCATTAGTTATAATCATAACATTAGAAAACATATATTCATCATCATGAATACCAAGGAACTCCATGCTACCACCTGTCATCATGAAAACATTACACTAACATCATGGCATTATCATACATGACTTTATCATACACCATCGTTTCTATCATAACTTCATGAATAATAAACAATTACATAATTCCCCATGCTATCATAAGGTTAAAACATCATCGTCAACATAAAACTATGTGATTGTCATGAAATATCAAGGATTGCACTAGCTAGCATGTGAAATCATATTAGAACAACATTGTAATCAATATATGAAAATATTCCCTTGTCGAGAACATAATACTACATGCAATTACCTCATGTTATCACAGTTATTTCACATCATCCAATCCTTATGAAGTATAAAATAACCACATGCTAAGTACCACATGTTACCATAAGAACAACACATCATGAAATACCATACAACAAGAGTTGGGCCACAATTTAATAAGACTTATCTTTTTTGCACATTATTGCATATCATTATGTATTTACTCTGTTAAAGCATTGCTTGTGTGAATAGAAGCATAACATAAAAAAAACTTATCCTCAAAGGAGTACTACTTCTAAGGTTCAACACGTATAAAATTCATGTGCCACACTACACTTAGTTCAATCTATGTAAAGTTCATTTATTTTGTGTAATATCCTAGTCCTATCATTTGAATTGTATTATTTCAAATCATTGGTATGATTGCATTGATAAAGGGAGTGTTGGTTTCCCTTGTTGATGCAAACTGCTTCTCCATTGACAATGAGAATGTGGTGCTCCTGATAGATTGGTTTTGTTGATAAAGGGCACACTCATGAAGGATATCTTCAAGTTGGAGTAGATTATATTATGGACCCCATTTTCCATTTTTTATTTGTTGAATTTATTGTGTATTAGTTAATTAGGGTTTATCAGTGATATGTGATCAAGTGTGTTCAATTATGTAGTTATTGTGCATCAGTTGTCCATGTTGCATTTAATGTTGGTGGTTACACTTAAGCACGGGAATATGTATGAGGTAGTCATAAACAACTCTATTAGGGCACATTTATTGAGTCCTTTATCAAGAAATTGTAACTCCCTTCCTTTAGTATATAAAAGGTCAGGGAGGGCACACTACATAGGTAGTCTCTAAGATAGAGTTAGTGTGTGTTGGAGGTTTTAATGCGATAGAAAGTCTTGGGATCCTATTCGTTAACTATTGTTTATCTTTGAGTAATATAGAAACTCATATGATTCTTGTCTTGAGTTTACATATTGAAAATTTATGTATCATAGCATCTAGTTATTTTTTGTTTTGATCAACAAACGGAAAAGTATGAATAACAAAATAAAAGTGATTAGAACAGTCCACTGTGTACTAATTATGCATCAAAACAATGATCTCAAAATTATGAATACAAATAGATTTCCTACACTTAACCAAACATAATTTCTCAAAACTTTGATCTAACACACAATAACATTGGTGGGGAAGTCTCTCTTTTATAAACGAAAGAGAAAATCATAAATTTTAACGTAGAGTAACCATAGGTGTGCCCTACAACCAAAAAACAAAGACACAACCCTAAGAAAGCATGTACCATCATGGTGATCCATAGGGTATAGGTGGCCACCCACCTATTCCACTGGCTCAAAACAGTTTTTCATTTTGGCAATTTTCTTGTAATTTTCTATGGTTTTTTGGGTCCCAAACTTCTGGTGCCGTTTTGAGGCCCTAAACGACGTATTTTGGCAATTCAGGGGGGGTATTGATATTTTTGGCGTGTAGTTGGTCCCATTCAAAAGTTTCAAATATTGGATAGACATTTCCAACGGGCTATTGAGCACCCCAAAAGAAGATCGTATGCAAACATTATGGCCCCGATAAGTTGATTGTTCAACTAACCACCTTGGGGTCGCAAACTTTATTACGATTTATCTCCTAGGGTTAGGGTTAGGGTTTTCTTCCTCTACAAGGATTTATGATAAAATTCCCTTCAACCTCCCTTTGTATTCATCTTGTCATGAGTGAGCATAGTCGTCGCATCTCTTCTCAGAGATACAACTACCACTATGCTAGCTACTTTTGTTTTACAATTTGTTTTGTTTAATTCATTTAATAGAATCTGGGTGTACTGTATCATTGTGTTCATTGCCATATATCTACGTATGTGAATATATATGCTCTTTCATTTCATTCTCACGTAAATAGAGATCACATGGAATTCTAGAAATTTGGTTGATCTGTTTTTCAACCTTTTTTTTCGTGAACAGAAGGGGAAGCCAAGCATCATCAGATTCTTATAAAGGCACATAGCTATATATATATGTATGTATGTATGTATGTATGTACTCACACACATTGATCTATGCATGAAATACAAGATATATGATTTGTTTTCAAAGAAAATATATAAATTATGGTTATATATTTAAATTTTTTGATAATTTAATGAAATATACCCCATCTATGTTAATGATGAATTTTATCAAATTTTATATGTCATTGTCAAAAAAATTCTAATTTACAATCATTGAACATGAATACAACCACAAACCATGTTACATTACTTGGAAAGGCTACATGAGTCCAAAGTTGGCACTTGGCCTCTTTGAAAAGGAAAACTCGTAAGGGAAAGGTTGAAAGAATATTCTCATAATATTAGTTATTGTTAGAGGATAGCTAATCTTTTAGTGATTGAGAAAAATATCAAGATAATTGAACTTTAAAACTTTAATCCACAATAACAGTGCATATAAATCACATCAATAATCCAAAGATGTAAATCAAACCATAGAAGATAGGATATGCCTTAGAAAAACCCTCCATTAATTCGGAGGATGAAAAACCCAGCAAACGATCTTAGAGTATGATGGATAAGTAGCATAGAATGATTAAAACACAATAGAATATTGCTTTCACCAAGAGCACCAGAGAGAGGAGATAAAATGGAACACTATATATAACTTTTCAATTGCATATCACTTTAATAACAAGTCAGATTAGGTTTTGCAACAAAAATAGAATAGTTGCATGAATCAGTAACTTTTTAACACTTAGAACACTGAACCATCTTCAATCATGTGCCCCCATTGATCTGGTGTCAAGCTGGCACTCCATAATTATCTACCACTATAAGATATGTGCCCTTACTATCTTGGTTCCATGTTGGTACTCCATAATTATCTCCCACAAGAAGATATGCACCTTCCATTAATTAACTAACTCTATCTGAGTTGTTAACCGAGTTTACAAAGCTGAACTGAATGGAACTACATGCAACTAAATGGAGATGAGTGTAACAACATACAACTGAGTGTAACTGAATTGAACTTAATGGAACTGCATGCAACTGAATGTAACTGAATAGAACTAAATGTAACTAAACTAAACTAATTGTAACTTAATGGAACTGCATGCAACTGAATGTAACTGGACGTAACTGATTGTAACTAAACATAACTAGTGCTTTTCCATTAGTGTTTATTTCCAACAATCACTTGCATAAATTAAGGAGTTGATTTCTTAATTAACTGAACTTTTCTTACCATAACTAATATTCAACTCATTTCTAATCAATTCGATTTAACTTGGTGGAAACATGGGCAATTCGAATTCTCTCTCTATCTATGTGCTTATATTAAATATCTCTGCATGGTCCATATGTGTTTTCATTAATTAATCATCTATATCATCTCATACTCATAAGATTTTTTTCCGAACATATGATCATATGTATTACCCCGGGTTATATAGTCACATGATAAAGTAAATCACTCTAGGGGTATCTAATCCCTAAAGGAGACTTGTAGCACATGTTAACCATGATTAGCCATACATCACATAGCATATTTACTTTACACTGTAAAGTACTCCACCTCACAACATGATGATATTTGTAGAACTTGATATTACTCACAAGACTTTACGTGATATTACACACAATTTTATCGACCTGATATTACTCACAAGTCTACTGTCTTCATATTACTCACAAGACTCAACTTGATATTACTCACAAGATTTACAACATCACCACCTCAATCATATGAGGATATTCTTAGGACTTGATATTACTCATAAGTCTATTGTTTTGATATTACTCACAATACTGTAGAATGACTCCTAATGCTGTAATCTCAACACTCCTTCTCAATGAGGGAGACATTCTATACCATACCAAGCTTATCTCGAAAGTGTCTAAACTTTATCACAGATAGAGGCTTGTCATCACATCTTCAATCTTCTCCCCAGTCACTATATACCGAAGTATTACCATACCTTTTTGGCCCATGTATCGAATGAAGTGATACTTCATTTCTATTTGTTTCGACTTGTCATGAAACACAAGATTCTCAGAAAGCTTTATAGCGGCTTTGGTTTTCACACCTTATCACTATAGGCTCTAGGTTTACATCAAGCAATCTTCCAAATAGATTTATCATCCACACTGCTTCTCTGCAAGCAGTACTAGTAGCAATGTAATCATCTTTTGTTGTGCTTTGAGAAACTCAACCCTGCTTTCTGCTAGACCAAGAAACCATAGCAGAACCCAATATGAAACAATATTTGGAAGTTCTCTTTCAATCAACAATGTTTCCATCCCAATCAGAATTAGTATATCCAAGCAATAATACTCCTCCATTAGAGGCATCCCCGATTCCATAAGAAACTGTACCACAGAGTTACCTCAAGATGTGCTTACTTGCAACCTAGTGTCTACGTATAGGATCAATCATGAACTGATTAAAGATGCTAACTGTATAGAAAATTTCTGACCTTGAATGTATCAAGTACATCAACGATCCAATCAAGTGTCTGTATAATGTGGGGTCCACTGGATCTGATCCAATATCAGTCTCATGGAGTTCCCTCAAATTGGAATCCATTGAAGTGTTTATGGAATTACAATCCACCATGCCTGTAATACCCCCTGATTTAATATTTTTGAACTCTACTGGAAAAGAATTAATATTATTATTTTATTATTCTTTGACAGGAGGTCAAGAATAAAATATTCCTTATTAATAAAATTTACTGAAGGATAACACAAGTGGAAATAGTTGTTTAAAGAGTGTTCACTGACCCATAAGAGGGAAATGACAAGTGGCTGATACCACCGAGTGAGAATTCAAGATGCAGGAGGAATCATCCACAAAAATCATGTTTGCACTCCTATTTGAGTTGCTAAAGAGAAGGAGGCTCATAAATGACCAAGTCCTAAGCAAAATACTATTTAATAGTATGTCCATGAGTAATAGGAGGCTAGCATTGGATGGGGTTTAAAATTTGTCTAATGCAAGAGATGGCGCATTAAAATATTTTTCTCTTGTGGTTCAATGAACATGATCAGGGGTTCTGGAGGAAGTAAATTGGCTTCTCTCGGAGTTGGTTGGGAGGAACAACTTCTGCACTTGTTTTTTCCTAGCGTTGGTGCCAGGTTCCTACTTTTTTTTTGAATGATTCTAGTTGCCATAGGATGTATATGTGAATTGTCAAATCGTACTTACCTATCTGGAAGAAATGCGTATGAATTTCTATAGAATCATTATCCATGTTTTGTTTATCAAATATTTGTACAATGATAGTATCGTAGTAATTAATATTTTGATCTGAGCATAATTCTGCAAAGTTGGTTATTGTTGGTCTATTATGGATCAGTTTTAATACTTGAATGATTGTGAAATTATGAGTCTACATTTAATGGAATGAATCCTATGTTTTTAACTATAGCATGTATTCCTACATTTATCTAAGTTTGCAGTTACCTATCCAGACAACATTGTGTATGCATTTCTATGGAATCATCATCCATGTTTTGTTTATCAGAGATCTATACAATGATAGTATTGTAGTAATCAATATTTTTATCTGAGCATAATTCTACAAAGCTGGTTATTGTTGGTTTGTTATGGATCCGTTTCAATAATTGAATGATTGTAAAATTATGAGTCTGCATTTAATGGAACAAATCCTATGTTTTTAACTGTAGTATGTATTCCTGCATTTATGTAAGTTTGCTTATCTGGATCGACCTCGTCAATCTTTCCTAACCTTGATTCTTGATTGGGAATGTCGTTTGAGATGATAATGTTGGTTTAGAGTATAGATTTGTAAGTATTGCAACTAAAATACTTTTACATAAGAGAAAACCTTAATTTATTGATTTAAACCCCAAAAAAAAATCAGACACCCTTGAATCCACAGTTAAACTTTGATACACAAAACTAGAAGTTTAATGGTACAGATCTAACCCATAGCAAGATCGACACTTTGAATAAGTGCAGAAGTCGGAAGACGGATCTGTGGAAGTCCCAAAGAGTTGAAGGGAAACCTAACTTCCGCAATCTAGAGGGTTAGATGTTTATTTCCAAGTTTAGAAAATCAATTATCTGGATCTAATCTGTAATGCAGATCAATGACAGATGTTAGTTGCGAAGTTTCATTGGAGAGTTCAAGTGTTTGTTTTATGAAGTTTTCGAATTCCAAGTTCTGTAGCAAAAGGTGGGAAGTGGGAGGCAGAAGACAGGAAGTCTAAGTGATCGTGTTATGAAGTTTCCAACTTCCGAGTTTCGCAGCAGAAGGCAGGAAGTGGAAGGAGGAAAGTAGAAAGTCTAAGTGATCGTGTTATGAATTTTTTGACTTCTGAGTTCCGCAGTGGAAGGCAGGAAGCAGACGACGGAAATCATAGAGTCTAAGTGATTGTGTTATGAAGCTTCCAACTTTTGAGTTCTGCAATATAAAGTGAAATGTGGAAAGAAGAAGGTTCTAAGTGTTCATTTTATGAAATTTTTGACTTTCAAGGTCCGCAGCGGAAGGCCGAAAGCAGAAATTCCAAGTGATTGTTTTATGAAAATTTTTGACTTCTTAGGTCCACAGCAGAAGGCGAAAAGATGAAAGTCTAAGCGATTGTTTTATGAATTTTTGACTTCCAAGGTCCGCAGCGGAAGGAAGAAAGTGAAAGGTGGAAATTTGAAAGACCAAGTGATAGTTTATGAAGTTTCCAATTTCTGAGTTCCGCTCAGTAGGTGGAAGGCAAAAAAGGCTTTTGAAGTATCAACTTATGACATTGTGATTTCCAAGTTCCACCTAGAAGGAAGAAGGTGGAAAAAGTATTTTGAAGGTATCAACTTGTGGTTTTTTGATTTCAAGTTCTGCCCAAAAGGTGGAAGGCAGGAAAAGGTTTTCAAGGTATCAACTTGTTCTAATTTCCGAGTTCTACCTGGAAGGCAGAAGGTAGAAAAAGGAATGTTGAAGGTATCAACTTGTGAGGTTCCGATTTTTGAGTTCTTCCTGGAGTGTGGAAGACGAAAAATGGCCATTTTGAAGGTATCAATCGCTTGTTCTCCGATTTTCGAGTTCCACTCAGAAGACGAAAGGCAAAAAAGTCCTTTTTAGTGTGGAAATGAGTATCTTTGTTGCAGACTGGTTTTAGCAATGGAGAAATGACTGATATAGTGGTCCCTAAGCCTGAAAATGAATGTGCAAGGATGATTTTGACCTTTAATTATGGTCAAGGTTTCATTTTATTTGTATTCCCTCATAACAATTATGAATTTTTATTGATATTTCTGAAGATATATGGTTATAGAAAATTTTTTATATTTGAATTTTGAGGTATGTTACATATGGTATCAGAGCATGGTTTCAGCACTAGGCCTGAATAGGCTCAACACAAAACTTCTATAGAAAATAACAAACTAACTCATGTTTACTTTTGTCTTGAAAATTCTCTTACACAGTAAAGAGAAGTACAAATATTTGTGTAGGAAATATGACAAACGCGGGAATGTCTGCAGAAGAGGAACGTCGCCTAGAAAAACCTTTAAATGAAGAGGGTAATCTAAGGGAGGGAGAGTTCTAGGTAGATCTAAATGAAATTCAGGACAACACATCTGAATTAAAAATGATTATGAATGAATTAAGATCTGAATTAAGAAAGGTTAAGGAAGATAATGAGAAAATTTTGAAGGCTCAAAAATAACTGAACACTATCATGTTAGCAAAATCCATAACGAAGAAAAATATAAAATAAAGGATTCTAATTTGGAACTACCTAAAACTTCCCCATACAATAAACGTAAGGGTAGGAAGATGGAATTTTCCAGCCATAAATCTAACACTTCAAGTGAAGAGTTTGTTAAACATCACAAAAAAACTCAACATTCAAGCTAAAGCAGTGACGAAAAATGAAACGAAGAAAAAGCATAGACCCTGTCAGGAAATATCTAGGGAGTTCAAAAAAATCAAACCACCCATGTTTAATGGGGAAATTGAGAAGGGCGAGGAGGCAGAGGCATGGTTGTCTGATATGAAAAATACTTCCATATACATCATTACTCAGATGAGTTGAAAGAAAAAATGGCCATTTATAATATGACCAGAAAGGCAGATATTTGGTGGCAAGATATAAAGAAAGTTAAGGGAATAAAATAAAGGTATGTATCCTAGAAAACTTTTAAAAATATGTTTAAAATAAATTATTTATCTAAATCGTATTATGAAGACAAAACCAAGGAGTTTTATGAACTAAGGTTAGGGGACATGACAATGAAAGAAATTTGTAGTAAGTTCTTAAGATTACTTCGCTATGTCTCCTACATAACTGATGAGAAGCCAAAGATACATTGTTTCCTTAAGTGTATTCCTCTCATGTTTAAAGAACAGATTGAATATGAAAATCCAAAGACATTGGAGGAAGCAATGAGGAAGGAGAAATTTTGTTTTGATCAAAACAAAAATAAAAGAGAATGTATACCAGCCTGGAAAAATCAAAGGCCAAGTAATTTTGATTCTGAAGAAAACAAAATAAGTTTCATAAAACAGGGGAAATAATCACATAGGGTATCAGGGTAATAATTACAAAGGTTTTAAACGTCAAGATTCTGTAGTACCCTCAACTGCTCCTAATAAAAACTCAGCTCAAAAGAACTCTTAAAATGTTGGGAGTGTGGAGAGCCACACTACTTTAAACTATCCAACAAGGAAGCATAAGTTTAATGTCCATTCTATCCAGGAAGTAGTGACAATTGGGGATATGGCCAGGAGAATGTACAGAATCCGCGTTGCACTAGAAAATCGAAAAATAGATCACCGGACTTCCATCGTCAAAATTGAAGGTATGATAAACAAACAACCTATCTCTGTCTTAATTGATCCAGGCGCAAGCCTGATTTATATTTCACCTAGAGTAGTTGGTTTATGCAATTTGGCAACTAAATTTTTTGATAATTATTAGCTAGTACAGTGATCCATAGGTACCAAAAGAAAGGTTACTAGTATTGTAAGAAATTGCAAGATAATGTTGAATGATTTCCTTACACATGTGAATGTAAATATATTTCCTTTAGTGTCTTATGATATGTTGATAGGAATGGATTGTATTGAAGAGAATAAAGTTTTGCTAAATTTTTTTGATAAAACATTTACATGTATTGATAATAATGGAAATAGTATAAAAGTGAAAGGAATTCCTAGGAAGGCAACCATCAAATAAATCTCTGCTCTACAAATGAAGAGATCAGTAAGAAATGGATGTAAGGTATTCACAATATATATACTAGAATGATAAGGAAAATGATATAATGTTAGGATTATTAATCCTCTCTTCACCATATTGTCTATTAGATTATTTATCCTAACTTAGGAACCTTAATTAATTAATTGGGTCCACTAGTACCATTGGTTCCACTTGGCCTAATGGGGCCACATGTACCAGTCCCTGGAGTGTGGGGATCACTGCTAGAAGTTAACTACCACTTAATTCATGTGCATGCATTAGTTGGGGTACCTCCTAGACCAATCCCTACACTTTAGGAGACACTGGGAGTCCCGACACCAACTTCCATCAGTTAGGTGGAGTTGGAACTAATTAGTCTTAGTTATCCCCCATTTACCTTCAGATAGTTCAAAATCACTTAGTTAGCCCAAGATTTGCATGGCTAATGCATGGATTCATGTGGAGTAGGTGCCTTTTCCCACCTACCACACTTAGTTTCTCTGATTTAATTAGTTGTCACTGATTGATTGAGTTGTTGGACATCTGGGAGTTGATATATTGGACTCTAATATTGATTGAGACACCATGAGTTAGAGATTCGGTTAGATGCAGTCAGATCCACTTGGTAGATTCGAATTTCTTCCTAATGCATTCAAATTATTCCTATTTGTAACCTATTGTAACATCAGATTTATTATTAAGAATGATACTATAAATTCCTGAGTAATACTCATCCATTTCCTGTGTGGTTTGTTTTGTTCAGTTTGTATCTTCATTCTCCATTTACTACAAACATTATTAGGACTATCTTATTGAATATCTAAATGGAATTCAAATTATAATATGGTATCAAATCCTTCTCAGGCAGGTTTCATGCTGGTTTCTCCCCATCGAACATCATAAGCAGTTGGGTTTCCACAAAAGTCCCCTATGATGATTTTCTAGCTCTGAATTTATTCAGAGCAGCGGAGAGGGTGTGAAAGACCCTGAAAATATGTTCATGTCGAGAGGAAAAGAATGATTCTAACAGTTCATATTTTTTAGTGTGTTATTGCAGTGAAATTGACAAGTGCTACATAGATTGTGTGAAGTATTTGCAGTCTTTCAACCAGACCAATTAAGAGTTCTCAAACTCCTGAACTGCGGATCCTCACCACATCAAATTATCTTGATTAGAGGATTGATATATAGCTGGCCTTGCACAAGCATGGATACCATAGCATCATACATGGATGGGAGCCTGAGCCTCATGAACCAGTTGAATGGAACAAGTTTGTGATGAAGCATTCGGGTACTTATGCACTATATATCCAGAGATCTCCTCTTCCACCTAGAAGGCTTGAGGACTCCTAGAGAAGCCTGGGAGAATATTGATAGCTTTTTTAACAAACAGGATGAGATTCAGGGACACGTTCTGGAGAATGAGTTGGTATCTTTACAGCCCAATAATTTTGAAACCATTTAGAAATTCTTTACTAAATTCAAGTCTTTGGGACTTCAATGCAGACAGTGTGGAATATAGCAGAAGGATGAGCAGAATGTCCTTTCCATACTCAGAAAAATAGGCCCTGAGTATTCTGTATTTTTTTCCATATTTTATTCCAAGAGGGAAATCTTTCTTGATTGGAAGGTTCCTTCATTAGATTCTTTTTGTGAGTCCTTAATCAAGGAGCAAGACAAGTTGATGCGAATGGGAGTCATCAAGACCTCCAAAGATCAAGCTCTCCTAGTTTTTTACTCTTCCAAAGCACAAGAAAAGGGGAAATAAAAGAAGAAGTAGACAAAATAAATTGATTCAAAGCCTAAATAGAATCGCCGTAAAATTTTGAAGGAGCCTCCGGCTCTAAGAAGAAAAAGAAAAAGTTTCCCTACTGTATGAGGGGTTTTCATCCAAAATACTTGTGCATGAAGAAGACCCTTAACCAAATGAAAGATCTATGTGTACAAAACATTATTTCCCTTCCAAAAAGAGCAGTAATGTTAGATGATGAAGAGAATACTGAAGAATATGAGATATTCTTGCATGCAAGACTCTCTCCATCGAAGGCTTATGTGATAGATTCTGGAGCATCCAACCAGATGGTTGCTTCCACGGAATCCTTCATCACCTTCCATCTATCAGGAGGACCTAGAAGTCATATGGAAAATGACTCTAAAATCCCAGATGTTGAGAGAGGTTCAGATAAAATCCAGCATGATGATTTCATTCCCCCTCCTATAGAAAAGCAAATTGTTGAAGATGAAGAAGAAGCAAATTTTTCCCTACAGTCAATTTGAATGGAAGAAAGTATCCTTGAAGAGACTCCTTCTCCCTCTGCTCCACAAGTGTATGAGATCCCTGATATCTCACCTCCTCACATGGCTGATCCAGAAAAAAATATTTGAATCTCTATTTGTGAAGAAAAATACTCCTTCTATTCTTTGCAAAAATTCTCCAGTAATTCTTTAAATTTTGTGCATAGTTTAGCGGTGACTGTTTCAGAAACGATAGAGGAATTTCATTTCTCTATATATAATGATGTTACTGGTGTGTAGATAAGTAATAAAATTAATATTCTAGAAATAATATTAGATTATAAGAGTGACCCATTCACTCTCATTAATCTAGAGCTTCCAGTAAATTCCTACAGGATTGCATGCATCGAAAATCAGAATTTTGAAGAAGGAGAAAATTGTGCATCTACCGTCTAGGTGGAGCACAGTTTTGGATATGATATGAATCTATTTGGATATGATTTATTTTATGATCTAATAATATGTGGTTTAGGTGTTAAGATTCAATAGCTTTTAGTATTTCTTGTAACTAGTTTCATCAATTTTGGTGTGACAAATCAAGCAACGCAAGTCTCCTTCAATTTTGTTATTGAGGATTCGATGGTAGTTCTCTCTTATGAGTTTGCTGATATTATATTTTGTGAATTATTGGTTATTTATGAATATGTATCAGATTATGGAGCTCAATCATTTTCTCTCCACAGTCCCAGGGCTTCTCCACCTATCCATTTGATCACATGCTCATCTCCTCACAGAAGTAGTAAAGTTGGAGACATTCTGCATTCGCCTGGACACTTGCTCCTAACACTTGGGGCTGATTTTACCACTCATGGTTTTCTGTTCAATGCTAAAATATATATCATATTCTTGGGTGTTTCTCACACAGTTTGAATTCTCAATAAATTTTACTCTCTCATCAGTTGATTTCAGCTGCTCTACATGGGTCGAGTTTTCACCATGTAGCTATTTATATTTCTGATTCAGTTGAGTACATTGCTCTTCTTCCAAAGAGAATTCAGTTGAGTACAATGTTATTCCTCTAGACATGAGCATTTTGTTTGGATTCAGAGGTTCACCTGCACAGAATAACCAAGACACTGCATTTGCTGCTGCAAATAGCAGCAAAAAAATTTCACAAGTTTTTTCAATATTTGTATTCCTGCTTATTTTGAGGGGGGGGTTCCCATGAGGTTTTCCCCTATTTCCTTGGTTGTATTAAGAAGAATTTTGTATTTTATATTTTATTTGGGTGACCTATGTTCTTTTTACTAGGGCCCGTAGTTTTCCAAGTTAGGATTCAGGGGTGGTGTTAGGATTATTAATCCTCCCTTGACCATATAGTCTATTAGATTATTTAGCCTAACTTAGGAACCTTAATTAATTAATTGGGTCCACTAGTACCATTGGGTCCAATTGGCCTAATGGGTCCACATGTACCAGTCACTGGAGTGTGGGGAACACTGCTATAGGTTAAATTCCACTTACTACATGTGCGTGCATCAGTTTGGGTGCCTCCTAAACCAATCCCTACATTTTAGGAGCCACTAAGAGTCCCGGCACAAACCTCCATCAGTTAGGTGGAATTGGAACTAGTTAGTCTTAGTTAGACCCCAGTTACCTTCAGTTAGTTCACAATCACTTAGCTAGTGCAATATTTTCATGGCTAATGCATGGCTACATGTGGAGTAAGCACCTTTTCCCACCTACCACACTCAGTTGCACTGAGTCAACTAGATGTCACTGATTGATTGAGTTGTTGGACATCTGGGAGTTGATCTATTGGACTTCAATATTCATTGAGACACCATGAGTTAGATATTCAGTTAGAAACAATCAAATCCACTTGGTAGATTCGAATTTCTCCCTAGTTCATTCGAATGCTTCCTATATGTAACCTATTGTAACACCAGATTTATTATTGTGAATGATACTGTAAATTCCTGAGCAATACTCATATGCTTATTATGTAGTTTGTTTTGTTCAGTTTGTATCTTCATTATCCATTTACTGCAAACATTATTAGAACTATCTGCTTGAATATATAAATGTCATTCAAATTCTAATATATAAAACCTAAACTGGAAGACATACCTATTTTAAAGGAGTTTGAAGATATTTTCCTGGAAGAAGTCCCTAGGCTTCCTCCAAAAAGGGATATAGACTTCACAATCAATCTGATACATGGAGCGGTACTAGTGTTATACCCAAATCCTATCACCACCATTTGATAATATCCTTAACCCTTATGTTTTCCCTAAATCCCAAAACTTGGAGTGGAAACTTGCTCTGGATATCAATTCTACTTGAAAAAACCTAGCACCGTGCTTACCCTTTGGTAGATGAGCAGTACCTTATTCAGAACTACCTATGTCCTATTATAGAGAAGTGGTGCCACCATGGAAGTGATTTATCTTTGAAGTGGTTCTCACCTAAACTGCTCTGTCATAAGGGAACAAAAGCGGTACCCTTGGCAAAATGGGAAAAAGAGAAGTTTCTCGAGGTTTCTAGATCATAAGCCTCATGTCCTCCCTTATCCATATCAATATGGGTTAGTTGAGCTCGAGATCCCTCTTGGTAGGATCTTAGAGTCAACTCACCCACAATTCTCTCAACTATCCTTATCCATTGAGGCTTATAAATACAAGCTCATATCCATAGTAGAGGGGGAGAACTGAATGGTATTGTTATGTTGTTGAATTGACTACCTAGTCCAATCCATTGGAGAGCACAAGACATTAGAGGAAATTTGGGGTCTAAAATGGGACTTATAAGAAAACACGCCAACAACAAATTTTGTGAGTTGGAATTCAAGAACCAATAGAATTTCAATAAAATGAGTCAACTATAACGGTTGAATTGACATATTTGTCATAAAAGAAAACTACTTTTTTTGTTTGTATTTTCGACATATCTCCCTGTGTTTTTACTCAAATTTCAAGCAGGAAAGCTCGTTAGATGTGGAACTCAATTCCGCATCCAATGAGTACCCACAGTGCATACTTTTGATAGACCTCGCTACCCCAAAAAACAAGAAATACCTGGAAAAACGTGATGATGACATCATCATCACGTTTTTCCAGGTATTTCTTGTTTTTGGAGTAGCGGGGTCCATCAAAAGTATGCGGTGTGGGTACTCATTGGATGCAGAATTAAATTTTGTGTCCAATGGGCTCGCCCACTCAGAATGTGAGTAAAAACATAGGGAGATATGTCGAAAATACGAACACAAAAAGTATTTTTTTTCATTCTTCCTCCAAAATTAATAACTATTATTTTATTATTTTAACTATTATTTTATTATTTTCCTTAGGAGGCCCATTTTAGACCCCAAAATTTCTCTAGTGAGAGCAAGTTGGAGCTTTTGGGGATGAGGTGTTTGTCTTGTGGAAAAAATTTTCAACACTAAGCCAATGGTTGTAAGCTTCTTCATTCATTCTTAATGCAAAGCTGATTTCTGTCCCACATATATATTGTTTTGATTTTGCATATATATGTTACTAGATTCCTTAGTCACTAGTATGGATGCGTAGATGATTTTCTGGTATCTTTGATGTTCTTGTTTGTTTGACAAGTTTGCAGGTACACAGGTTCGTGATCAAAGTAGTATTCCAGGTGTTTACAACATTCAGGGAAGGTCTTCATCCTTTGTCGTTCACTAATTTGTTCTAGATATGAACCATTCAGACCAAATATTTGCTCTATATCTGAACCATTCAGACTAGAGGAACAACTTATGTCCACAGAAGGTGCAATATTCCTGATTACAAATCTGGCGACTCCGCTAGGGAACAAAGAAAATTTCAGTTGATCTGATGTTCCTCAGTCCTTGAACACTTGTCTGAATCAAGGCTCTAGTTTCTAACTCTCTTTAGTCAGATCTTCCATCTAAGTTAGTGAATTTTGGTTTGAAACTTTCAGATCTGTTTAGATCTGAACTATTTTAACCTTATATGCTCTTTTTTACTATCAATTTATCACTTTTTACCTTGATTTGATCAATTTTTAACTTGAATTCTCCTTCTCCTTGTGTTTTGGATCCATTCAGGGAACCGCACATGCGCTGTTGGAAAGAAGCAGTGCCACCGCCTGAACTCTGTTAGCCATAAGCGGTGCCACCACCTGAACCTCGTTAGCCAGATTCAGTGCTAGTCCAGAACCGCTCTGTCAAGACCCCTCCAGCGCGGTTCCAGGTAGGCCTTGTTCTAGAACTAGTTTCTGTCAATTTTTGCAAAAAGTAGAGTTTGCTTGCTTTTAGTCTTGCACTGTCAAGCTTGTGTGCTTGAATCTGTATGCCCATGGTTGAAAATTCCGTAGTAAAATTTTGTCTGATTGAAGAATTCTAAAGCTAGATTAGGCTTTTTAATTGTTTGTGTGATTTCATGCTTGTTGGTTGTGATTTTGAAAGGAATTTTTGCCAAGCTTAGGTTTTAGATTAGATCTCTTTTCATTTCATTTACTAAAAGATTGAAAGAAAAACCACTTGCTTATCATCTTAATTTCATTTTTTTTCCATAGAGGACTTCTTTTTGCTTTTAAAAAGAATTTTTTTTGATTGAGATTAGGTCATTGCCATTACTGAGCGTAGGGTAGTGGATCTATGATTAGCCTCACAAGATTTCAAGTTCTCTTTGTTCTTTTGTCTCTCTTGCATTAGTACTATCTCATCCAAAGAAAAAATAGTGTAGTTTTAAGTTAGATATATCTATGTTTAAAAGAAAATCGAAAAAATAGAGTGCATATGCATGTAGAGTGCTTGTCATTTTTCTTTTAGGAAAAGAGACTGTTACCCCATCTGATTGCTTTCAAAAAGGAAAATTAGTTTGGAATGTGTTGCTTCTCTTTGGATTTTATTTGTTCAAAGTAGTTGTTTGGGAATTTTTGGTTTTCAAAATGAAAAGAAATTCCTCTCTTTCCCTCCCGTAAGTAGGCATACCACAAACAATAAAGTGAAATAATTGCATCTACATATCTGCATGGTTTTAGTTTTTTTGTCAAAATTCCATGCATTCACCTAACCATCCACTTTAAAATTAACGGTAGTTATAGGATTAAAATTTACATACAAATTTGAGTGATAGGCTAAAGATGTGTTCTAGCATCGTTAAGCGTAGGAGCTGTCGTTACTCGTCCGCACTACATCTCGGGACTCGCGTAGTTCTTCCATGTACTGTCGGTATATCAAATGAATTTTCACATACCCTTGAGGTATATAGAAAGGTACTTCACATACTCGATTGTATATAGGAAGGCCCCTTGTGAACGGCTATGCATTAGACAACACTACTACCGATTTGAGCTCCCACGTACCTTATGTATATCGGGAGACCCCACTAGGATATCTTATCTATCTAAGAAAATCCCTTTGGTTTTTTTCTTGGATCCATACATCAAAAACAACATTCAGGGAGATTACTATGCATGTACCCTTGAGGTATATTGTGAGTGGCACCTTCTTGACAATCCTGGTGAGAGACCTGACTATCTGAACTCCTCCTGTCATTTAAGTTTTCTTATTTTACCTATAGCTTGAGTAAGGAAATTTTTGGTGTGTTTTCTTGTTTTGAGACCTTAGGTTAGATAGGAACTGTATAAACTGGCTGAATTAAGATAGTCCAGAAGAGTACAAGGCTTTCCAGCTGATTTTATTCCTGTTTTAGGAGAAAATCCTATGGAAGCTATCGACCAAGGAGTTGCTACCAACTCCCAAGTGGGAGAAAATGTGGTTGCAGAAAGTGGAGATACATATCCTTTGCAAGGTCCTCCATTGGTCCAACAACTTTCTAGGGGAAATATCTCATTCCATTATCCCATGGAAGGTCATGTTAATGATACTACCTGTCCAGATTATGGTCCCAATGCTTCATTTTGGGATACCTCTATGGGACAAGCCATTGCTTCATTTGGCACCCATCCAACCTCTTCTGAAGATATTTCACCTAATGAAGAAGAACGTAGACAATACCAGGAAGCTATTTTCTGTGCAAGAGAAATTGAGAGGAAAGTAGATAAAAGATTGAGCACACCACCACCTCGTTCAATAGTTTTTCCTATTGGATATCGCTCACTTGTTGATTCTATGAAACCCATTGAACCTATTCTAGATCGCAATGTGACTCCACATAATCTAGGTAAAACTACCAACCCCACCACCTCCCATATTATGTCTATTCCAAATCCTCCCAGGTCTTTTGCACCTGGGGAACAACATTCAATTCATGTTTCATCAATACCTTCTAGTGTAGGGGGAAACTCCCGCCATGACCTACGTTACATGTCACTGGAATTGTAGCTAGTCATGGACAAACCTCTAGTATAGAGCAATCTATAGTTTATGTCCCTCCTACCCACACGAATGTGGTTAACCCCTTGTCCAGTTCAGTTCATCCCTTGGGGGCACAACCTATAACGAATCAAACCTCTTCGGGGCATGGTTACATAGCAAATCAAGTACCTGTAGGTACTATTAATTACCAACCTACTCCTACAGGAATGCCTTATGCTGGAATTCCATATCCTAGTAATACTTTCACGCCATGGTGGAAACCTAACAGGTCCTACATGCCAGCTATGGGAGGAATACCTATACATACTGTGGGGGGTGCTGAAGGACCACCTTATGGAGGTCCTCTCCCTTAGGGCCTAATGGTCCTGGAGGGCCTGGCGGCTTTCCTCCTTATGGTCCTAACGGTCCTGGTGGTCCTGGGGGACCTAGTCGCTTATCTCCTAGGGGTCTCAGAGGTTCAGGTGGTCGCAATAGTCCTGGTGGTTCTGAAGGCCTTGGTGGTCCTCCTCCTAGAGGCTCCAGCAGTCCTAACAACCCTGATCTCAGAAATCAACCCCCTGCGGGTGGATCTTCTGGCGGTTCTTCATCATAACAACCTGTCTATCAATCTACTTATGATCCTAGTGGTACTTATATGCCATATCAATACTACCAGTACATGCAACCTAATCACCAGTTACATTTCCTAGCAACTTTGAACTTGCCTGATTTGTCCAAGTTGATTAATGATCCCATTTTACATAACCCCTCGTGTCCTCCCATTCTGGTAAAGTTACCATCGAATATTCCAAAGTTCGATGGGAAGCAGGGAGCTGATCCAAAAAACCATGTCATGACATTCCATTTTTGGTGTTCTTCGAACTCGCTTATGGATGATTCAGTTCGTTTAAGACTCTTAAAGCAAACTTTGACTAGTACTGCCATGAAATGGTACATTGAACTCCCGCAACATTCGTTTGTGGATTTTGGTTCTTTGGAAACTATATTTCTTACACAATTTCAGTTTCCTATATGTTATGAAATGGGTACAGATCTCTTAACTTATCTACAGCAAAACAACTCCACCCACATATCCGATCATATCCATGAGTGGAGAAGGCAGAGAAGACTTATTAAGGCTCCTATCCTGGATCAATTGTTAGCTGATTGGTTTACTAAATATTTGTTGCCTCCAATCGCTCGATATGTGGCTATGGGCGGTGTTGTTATTGAAGAGAAACCCATTAGTCAAGCCCAATATCTAGACTTGGTCTATACCTAGTCCGGAACGTTGTATGATTTGATCCCTCAAGCTCCTCGCCCAAGCACCGAACCTGCCAAGCCACCAGCAAAAACCCCTGTTGATGGGATTGTTGGTTCAATCCAGTCCTCATCAGCAGCAAAACCTACTAAGCAACCCCAAAATTACTCCCCTACTCCTTCAACTCCCAATTTTTTTGCCAAGGTAAATTTCATTCAAAGTACTCAAACCCCCGAAAACAATAAAAAGAAAGGTAAAGCTAAAAACAAAAAACTTAGAAACTAGCAGGAGAATCCAAAACCAACCATCAATGAGAACGATAAAGGGAAAAGTAAAGCGAAATATCCATGTCTACTATGTGGAGGTGACCACTTCATGAAGGAGTGTCCTCATCGTGAAGAAATCAATCAATTTCTGAAAACTAATCCCACGTCGGAAGTTCTCACGGATCCTTTTCCCTCTCAACAACAACTGATAGACCACATGTCTAATCAGGGAAACTCTAGTTCTTCAGAGGAAATTTGCATGATGTCCTCAGGCACTATTAGTTTGCAAACTCAAATTCAAATTTATGACAAACCCATAGACAAGAAAGAAGACAATTCTTCTTTAGGAAAATATCCCTCTACTGGTTCTCCTGATTCCTCATCTACTGTTCCCCTAACCATCGAGAAACCTCATCTCGACATGGTTTTGAGTCCACCCAAGAGTACTCCTAGGAAGGATGTTTTTAATCCTAATGCCCGAGTTGCCCATTTTTATAATGTAGTTGAAGATCTTGCTCAGGAACCATGTGCAATGTCTACCTTGGAAGTACTCCAAAGTTGTCCTACACAACACAAAAAAATTGTTAACTTTGTTAGGAGCTTTAGACCTGAATAACACTAATTTGATTCATTTCAATGTCGATAACTATAAAGGATAGACTACCTCACAAAATTGATTTCCAAATCATAACGAAAGTAGTTAGAAAAAAGGTTTTTAGAACTGTCTTAGACAAAGGAGCTTCAACTTCGGTTTTGTCCCTGTCTTGTTGGAAAGCTATTGGCTTTCTTGAGCTTGTAACATCACCAATGACTCTGAAAGCCTTTGATGGATGAGGTTTCCAACCCCATGGTATCATACAAGCCCTTTTAGTCAAGCTTAGGGGAAAATATGTTTCTATTCAAGTGGATGTAGTAGATGCCCCATTAGACTACGACCTCCTTTTAGGAAGAAATTGGTTTTATGCCATGACTGTTGTCGCTTCGACGGTATTTTGAACTGTCCAATTTTTGCATCTAGGGAGGATTTTCACCATTGACCAGCTTGATTTATGTATGTCAGATGTTACTACCTCTATGGCTAATAACATTCCTATGTTAGGCCAGTCCCCCCTCCTTACCAGTCGATGGGGTTAGGCATGCTGAAGGATTTGTCCCTTATGGGGATTTTTCCATCAACTCCTCCTAACACAAACATGGCGACAGTAAATATGATTTCGTTGTTTGATTATGATCCAAAGGGAAAAAAAATTTTGATTCGACCTCATTGAGTCCACACGAATCAATGTACAATGTTATCCAAACCCTTTTTGATGACCACATTGATGAGCTTCATCTGGTGGCTTCGGACCCTTACCACTTGTCCTACTGGTTAGAACCCTCTCTTCCTATTCTAGATGATCTCTCCTAGAATTTTCTTTCGAATGAGTCCATTATGGAGGTCATGAGTACGAATGAGCCTATATGGGAGGATCATTATCATAGATCCTCGTTCCTCCCCAACACCAGTTCGGTAGATCATGATTTTGCATCCCGTTTTTCCATTGATATTGTCAACACACCTCAAACTCCTATATTGTTGCAGAACATAGATTTTGAAGGAAACCTATGCAACATCACTCAAACAAATCCAATTGACATATCAGCCAAGCTTGGCACCCTTAAGCATTTTCATGTTGGGTAGAACTGCTTCGCGGAAGAATCTGAAGAATACAGAGCACTTTTCAAAGACTTCCGAGATGTTTTTTCCTAGTCTTATGAAGAAATTTTGGGGATAGACCCATCCATTGTGGTTTGCGAAATAAAAACCTATCCCATTGCAAAACCTGTCAGGAAAAAACTGAGACAAGTCCATCCACAGAAAGCCGCAGCTATCAAAGTTGAAATAGAAAAACTTCTAAAAGCAGGGTTTATTTATCTCGTACCCCTGACAGAATGGGTATCTAATGCCATCCCTATCAATAAAAAGCATAGCACCATTAGATTCTACATCGATTTCAAAGATTTGAACAAATGTTGTCCCAAGGACAACTTTCCCACTCCACATATCGATCATATTATCGACAACTGTGCCAGAAGTGTCATCTTCTCATTTATGGATGGCTTTTCAGTTATAATAAGATTGATATTTTACCCACCAATCAGCACAAGACAACATTCATTTTCCCATGGGGAACCTTTGCATATAGGAATTATCATTTGGCCTAAAAATCGCTGGAGCCACTTTCCAGCATGCTATCTCCTATGCGTTTCACGATATAAAACATATTGTAGAACCGTACCTTGATGACCTCGCAGCTCATTCATAGCGACAGGAGGAACACCCTAGTCATCTTAGAGACATTTTCTTGAGATGCCGTCATTATAACATATGGCTCAATCCTCATAAATGTGTTTTTTGCGTTGAGACGAGACGCATGTTAGGTTTTTTGGTTTCTAAGGATGGAATCTAGATAGATCCATTTGAAATTTCCACTATTCTATCTCTACCAGCCCCAACCAACCTTCTAGAAATCCAAAGTTTGCAAGGGAAGGCACTTCCTCCATCATTTCGTGTGCAATTTTGCAGAGAAAACACATGGTTATATGCGTCTCCTTAAGAAGGACACTCCGTTCTTTTGGGATGACCAAGCCTGATGAGCCTTTGATAATCTCAAACACGCTTTGACTCATTCACCTGTGATACACCCCCTAGATTATTCAAAGGATTTTATCTTATACATTGCTGCCTCCACTACTACCATCGCTATGGCTTTGGTGTAGGAGAATCTCGATGGTCAGGAGCATGTGATCTACTACGCTAGTAAAAATCTCATGGATTTTGAAACTCGATACTCACGCATGGAGAAATTAGCTTTGGCCACGATCAATGTTGTTCAAAAATTTCGTCACTACATTTTGCTCCACACAACCACCGTATTGGCAGACAAGAACCCCATGTATTACATCCTGACTCATCATGTGCTTGGTGGCAAGTATTCTCAATGGATAGTTATCCTAAAAGAGTTTGATCTAGAATTTTCCAATGCTACATCAAAGAAATCCTTGGTCTTTGCCGAGCTCATGTGTGATCTTTCCTGTGCTTCGATGGAATCTAAGCCCAGTGATTCATTCCTGAATGAATTCTTGTTCCTGATAAGCACTACTGATCCATGATATGGAGATTTTCTCATTTATCTCTAGACACAAATATTTCATCCCACTCTATCCCATTATAATTGATGCCATATCCATCACCACGCAAAATACTACCTCATCTTGAATGACACTTTGTATAGACGTGGTATCGATTTCATTCTCTGGCGATGCCTTACCCACGAGGAAGCTGAACAAGTTTTGAATGATTGCCACTCTAGAGCATGTGGCAGTCATCTATCTAGGATGGCTACAACCCAAAAAATACTTCACACTGGCTATTTCTGGCCTTCAGTCTTTAAAGATTGTCACGAGGATGTTAAGAAATGCCCACCCTATCAACTTTTTTATCCAAAAAGGCACACTCATCCTGCTCTGTTACACCCCATCATTTATGTTGGCCCATTCACCAAATGGGGGATCGATTATATGCATTGTAATCCTACCTCAGCTGGGGGGATTGTTTACATCATCGTAGCCATTGACTATTTTACAAATGGGCTAAGGTCGTGCCTACATATGCAGAGGATGGTAATACTGCTGCTCTCTTCTTGTTCAATCATGTGATAGTGAGATTTGGAGTCCCATAGTCCATAGTTACTGATCACGGATCACATTTCCATAATAAAATGATGGAGGGACTAAGTGCTAAGCTAGGTTTTTGTCATGAAAACTTTACGCCCTATTATCCACAAGCTAATGGTTAGGTTGAGGCCATTAACAAAGTTTTGAAAATGATTCTATGTTGGATGGTTGGAGACCATAAATCCAACTAGAACCATATTCTTTTCTCTACTCTTTGGGCTTACGGGACTTTGGTGAAAACAACTACTAGTTTCACACCTTTCCAGCTTGTCTACGGACTAGAAGCTGTCTTTCCGATTCAATGTTAGATTCCATCCTCGAAACTTGTCATCGAACTTCTCCTAGACACTTCCACATAGGAAGAGAGATTTTTATACTTGAATAACCTTGACAAAACTAGAAGATATGCTGCCTTAGCTAACGAGGCACACAAGAAATGCATCAAGGTGCAGTATGACAAGTTTTTCCATGTGGTATGATCCTTTCATTATTTCCAAATTTTTAGAGAAAGGGGCCTACAAGCTCATGGGCTACGATGGAATCCCCTTAGGAAAACCTCGCAAAGGGTTGTACTTGAAGAGGTACTATACCTAGACCTCTCTTGGATAGTATCTTGTATATATGTATATTACTTGAATTTTAGTGTGCTTAAGTATTTTCAATATGGTTTTGAGTTTAGTGTTCGTATATGTTTATACCATGTTTTGGTCGTGCAGAGGAAATGGCTTTCTACAGCTTCGCTGATGGTGCTTGCCTCAACTTCTTGGGTTCTCTATTCCCCAGCTTACGATTTGGTCATTTCAGGAGCAGTTTGTATTGGTCCCGCTGCAAACAATATCGCTGAGTATCAAGCAGTCATAGGTATTCTGACTGAAGTTGCCTCCCAAGATGTTTGTAACTTGGTAGTCTTGATGGACTCAAAACTAGTGGTTTGTCATCTAAACCATGTATATACCATTAGGAATCCTGTGCTTCTCCATCTCTTTCGGAGGGTACGTTTATTAGAAAGGTCATTTGAAACTATTATCTATAGGCATATCCCTAGGGAACATAATGCAGTTGTCGAATCATTGGCGAGACCTCATCTGAAGCGCTTAGGCTTTCAAGTAAAAAATCATCATACAAAAGTCCTGAAACTATCTATCAGCTTTTAGTGAATACATCATGCACCCTATCATCTAGTGATGCTCGTGGTAACACATAACTTCCTGGGATACTCGACATAGCAGTCTACTGAAATGACCCGGTACTCCCATAATAGGCCTCTAGTACCTCAGTGGGAGGTCATCGATCAAAGCATCCAGGATGTCTAGAGTCAACCTATCGAGGTTCTCCTCTAGCTCCCCTATCACATCATTGCCCTGTGGTACAAAACGGGCTCCATCTCACCTTTCTAGTGGGGAGGATCCCCTAGGTTTTGTTGCTCCAACATCTGCATGAAAACATGCAAGTCTCATTACTAAACATAAAAAATATAAAACATCAAAACATAAAAACACAATTTCCATTTTAGAGTTTATGTTTCTTACTGATATCACCCCAGTGTCCACCAGGTGGGAGAGGTAGGTCAGGGTCACCACTGAAGTCAGTGCCCGCATATGCATAGTCCTCCACCATGAGGAGCTGATCTCTCAACCATCAAAAGAACGGGTCACCAAACTTTACCTTACCTCTACTCACTCCAGTACTGGCCATGATCCGGACCCATCTTAGCATGCAAGGGTATCACACCCTCAACTCTGTAAAAACCACCTGGGGTCTCATCTGGGGGACCCGCTCAAAAAAGAAACATGCTAGAATGGAACCAAAACGGAACTACTTCAACTCCCCCTGCCGACACTTAGTCAGCTGATCTTTGAAGATTGGAAGTAGAGCTTCTTCCCAGTTGAAGACTATGGGTGCCATGGAATCTATAGCATAGAGCATATGCACTCTAGATGCCTGGTGTACCCCTTGGATTCCCGCCACTCTTTACATGGTAAACAAAACTGTCCGTAGTGGGCCATCCACCACTGATTTTATGGGAATTTTCTTCCCCGATGTATTGGTCCAAGGAATACAATGGAGGTTTATCAAATCCTGAGTAGTAATGTCCCCTCCACGAGAACCAGTCAAAGAGATGGGATCACCCCGTCTCGATAAGCCTGTGAAGAAGTAGATGTCCTCTACTTCAATTGTCAATATATGAGCACCTACCTCAAAATACTGTTGCTCCGGATTCCACATCCAGAGTATATTCTCTAATAGGCTCTCATGTGATACCATGTTGGGTGTGTGGAAAAACTTTAGAAGACCACAATCTCTCAATGCGACTATGCAACCCGCGTTTCGTTCGAAAAATGCATCATCATTGTCATGTTGCCTCTCTTTCCAAATGACCATTTTTTATCAATGGGAACCTATCAAAAACCATCACAAGAGAAATTAGAAACATTCCCAATCATTCAAATCATCAAATTTGAGCTATTTTTTCTTGTGCATACATTTTTATTTACCCACGGCTAACACCGCCTGTGCGCAGTGTTTTAGGCATGGTTTTAGCAGGGTATTGCTTATCTCGCAAGGGATAAGAGTGGTTCCCGCTTCCATGGTTTTAGGGATCTCCCAATAGGCCCAAAACATACCCAAAATTAAAAAATGAAAGGATGAAATGAAAGAGTAGGGTTTAAGCTATTACCTGGAACTAACAGTGTGAAAATCCGATGGAAGATGCTCCCAGAATTAGCAGTTGAAAATCTAGCCAAGAAAATTCTCCAAAGGCTCTCCACTATGGGTAAACGGTAAAATGTTTTGATTTTTTACTATTTACATACTTTTTATACGCATTTTAGGTTTTGGCATTTCATAGTTTTCAAAATCTATTAGTCATGATCCTTTAATGTCCTTTATTAGAGAGTTTTAATAGTTGTTTTCAAGTCATTGCAGGATAAAGGGTGGTAGGAGTAAACATTTTGGGAATTTGTTTTTTACTTTTTTGCACTACCATAAAATGGAAAAAGTCTTTGAGCATTTATTGCGACACTTTAGTCATGCTCTAGCATCAAAGGTCTGAGTCCTTTTCTGATTCTTTTCACACTCGTAAAATCCCTCATTATGAAAAGAGACCTAGTGGAGTCTTCTTTAAACTCTTTTTAGGCTCCTTAAATACGAAAAGATTGTCGAGTGATCTGGTCTTCTTCACACTTGTTAAATCACTTGAAGAGTCGTTCATCTGACCGTAGGTTATCACTTTTTCGGCTCAGATGAACTATTTTTACGAAAAATTACCCTGTGGAGTCTTTTTCCATAGTCTTTCAGACTCTATAAACATGAACGATACCAAGTTAACTTTCATTGGACTCGTTAATTTAAACATTGAGGGACCCTCTTTTCGGAATGAACCCCTCCTCTCTCAAGTTCGTAAAACATATGATTTTGGACTTGTCTTCAGATGATCTATAACAAGTGTTTGTTACCCTATTTGAACTCGTAAAAATGAAAAGAGGCACTCATCAACCATGATGAGGAAAATGGGAAGGGAATCATTTTGCAAATAACTGGCAATTTGTCATTACCTTTAAACATGGCACTTATCTGCATATCATTTAAGTCAATTGGGTATTCAGCTGATTTCCATGGAAATCCACTTTCATGAGTCATTTCACTCCTTTGATTCTTTCAAAATAATGCATTGTCCACCGTCACACTGTGTGTTTGTTTGGTCTAGTCATGCTGCCAAGTATTTTGTTGTGCCACCCAATGTTCAAAGGGAAGTTGAAGAAGTTTACCTTTGCAATCAAAACAGTCTCTGTGTTTGTACTTTTGAGTCAGTCTTATGGTTACCTCATTCACATCATTCTAGAACTTTGTTCCAAGTTTCATGTTGTCGATGTGGGATTCATCATTCCCTTCCTTCGACAAGACTATTCCTGTCGATGTCAGCTCATCATCCAAGAAATAGTCTTAGAAACAAATTTAGTACCTTGATATCTATATGCCTCAATGACACATTGTCTTTCTCTCGACATAGGTTCACATCATTGACCTTTGATCGATAGAATCAACTGGGTGTTTGACATCAAGACATCTATTCACACTCAATAGATTGTACTAGGGTACCTTGGGAATCATTGACATCAATGGTGATCTCCCTCGCATTTTTTAACGGTTCACATCATTGTTTGGTAATCAAGTGGTTTCTACCATGTTCGACTTCAGAACATTGTAATCACATGGATAGAATCGTACTTTGTGGAAAACGAGACGAAGACCCTGGGTACTTGTTTAGCAGTCATTTCTCTCCCCAGGTTGCGATGGAGTTTTGTATATCTAGCATGGATCCACATTTGTATGGTCATGGCTATGCTCAAATTTGCATCTATATGAAATATATCTACGTTGTATGTCTGGTAGCTATGTCCAAGTTTGAGTACTCTATCACATGGATCTATGCTGTATTCTAGTAGCCATGGTTGTTTATTCCTCTCATGGATCTGCCTTGTATTGGTCCGTAGCCATGAGTTGGTTACATTTGTCTATGAGTCAAAAGTATTGATGCATTGCAGATGCCTACTCTACAACACTCTCTGACCAAGCTGACTTTCACCTCGAAGTGACAACTTGTTCTCTCAAAGCTCTCGCTTATTGTATCCCTCTAAGCCTCATGCTTTGGGGGGCATTCTGTTATACCCAAATCCTGTCACCAACATGCGATGAGATCCTCAAACCCTATGTTTTCCCTAAATCCAAAACTTGGAGTGGAAACTTGCTCTGGATATCAATTCTACTTGAAAAAACCTAGAACCGTGCTTACCCTTTGGCTGATGAGAAGTACCTTATTCAGCACCAAATGTGTCCTGTTATAGAGAAGAGGTGCCATCACAGAAGTGCTTTGTCTTTGAAGCAGTTCTCACCTAAACCATTATGTAATAAGGGGACAAAAGCAGTACCCTTAGTAAAATGAGAAAAAGTGAAGTTTCTCGAAGTTTCTAGATCATGAGCCTCATGTCCTCCCTTATCCCTATCAATATGGGTTAGTTGAGCTCGAGATCCCTCTTGGTAGGATCTTAAAGCCACCTCACCCATGATTCTCTCAACTATCCCTATCCATTGAGCCTTATAAATACAAGCTCATATCCATAGTTGAGGGGGAGAACTGAATGGTATTGTTATGTTGTTGAATTGACTACCTAGTCCAATCCATTGGAGAGCACAAGCGAGAAAGTTGGAGATTTTGGGGATGAGGTGTTTGTCTTGTGGATGATTTTGTCAACACTAAGGCAATGGTTGTAAGCTTCTTCATTCATTCTTAATGCAAAGCTGATTTCCATCCCACATATCTGTTGTTTTGATTTCGCATGTATATGTTACTAGATTCCTTAGTCACTAGTATGGATGTGTAGATGATTTTCTTATAGATTTGATGTTCTTGTTTGTTTGAAATGTTTGTAGGTACACAGGTTCATGATCAAAGCAGTATTCCAGGTGTTTACAACATTCAGGGAAGGTCTTCATCCTTTGTTGTTCGCTCATTTGTTCTGGATCTAAACCATTCAGACCAGAGGAACAATTTCTGTCCACAAAAGGTGCAATATTCCTGATTACAACCAGCATCAAAAGCTTCATATCGAATGAAAATAATCAAACTCATAGAGCTAAAATCACAATTGCAAGAACTAATTGATAAAAGGTATATTCGACCAAGTGTGTCTTTGTGGGGAGCACCGGTCTTGTTTCTAAAAACGAAAGATGGTACACTAAGATTACGTATAGATTACAGGAAAATAAATAAAATGACTATTAAAATTTGATACACGCTTCCCTGGATAGATTATCTTTTTTATTAGTTCCATGGGGAAGCTATCTTTTCAAAGATAGATTTAAGGTCGGGTTATAATCAAGTGCAAATAAAAGATGAAGGCATTTTTAAAACATCATTTAGGACCTGTTACAGTCACTTTGAGTTTGTCATGATGCCCTTTGGGTTGAAAAACATACCTGCTATATTCATGTTTTAATGAACAACATATTGAGTAACTATCTGGATAAATGTGTGGTTGTCTTCACTGACGACATATTAATCTACTCTAAGAATGAACGAGAACACAAAGAACATCTAAGAATAGTTTTGCAAGTTTCAAGAGAACAACAGTTTTATGCAGAGTTCAGTAAGTGCAAATTTTTCAAAGAAAATATTCAATACCTGGGAGACGTTGTGTCCAAGGAGGGAATCTCAGTCGATCGACAAAAAGTAAATTCCATCATGGAATGGTTGGTTCCTAAAAATGTATGTGACATCAGATCATTTATGGGAATTAATGGATACTCCAGGAAATTCGTAGAAGGATTTTCTAATATTTTCTATCCCATAAACTCTTTTCAAAAGAAAGGAAAAAAGTTTGAGTGGACTAAAAAGTGTGAGGAAGGTTTTAAAAAATTAAAACACCTGTTAACCACCGCCCCAATCTTAAAAATTGTTGTTCCTTTCAAGTATTTTGTCATATGTACCGATGCTTGCAATGAATGGTTAGGTGGAGTATTACTACAAGATAATTATGTTGTAGCTTATGAATCCAGAAAACAAAAAGATCATGAGAATAATTATGCGACACATGATCTAGAACTCGTTGCTATAATTCACGCCTTAAAAATGCGGCGACAGTACTTAATTGGGAGAAGTTTTTACTTATGTCGAACAACATAAGCCTTAAATATTTATTCGATCAACATAATTTGAATGCAAGACAAGTTAGATGGTTGTCCTTTCTAAGCGTTTATGACTTAGAAATAAAGCACATAAATGGAAAAGAAAATAAACTAGCAGATGCTTTGAGTCGGCATGCAAATTCTCTGTGTTCGAGAAGCAACTATGAATCTGATTTAGGAGATCATATTTTAAGTACTTGAAATTCCGATGGGGAATATCATAGGTTAAAAGAAAAGTTTGTTCAAAATGAACAAGAACAAGTAAAAACAGACTTTATCCTAAATCAATAAGGATTATTGTTGTATAAAAACAGGTTGTATATACCTAACATAAAAGAAATTAAATTGACAGTCATGGATGAACTGCATAAAATTCCCTACTAGAGGCACCCAGGGTATCAGAAAATGATTACCATGATCAGAAAGGAATTATTTTGGCAAAACATGAAGAAGGAGGTGGATGAATACTCAGCTCGCTTCCTGAAATGTCAGCAAGTTAAAGCAGAGCATCAATATCTCACAGGATTGATGCAGTCACTACCCATTCCAGAATGGAAGTGGGAGACCATTAGTATAGATTTCATCAGCAAATTTACCAAGAATTTTAGACAACATGATTCCATCATGGTTGTGGTTGACAAATTAAGCAAAGCGGATCATTTTATACCTATCAAATCCACCTACAAAGTTGTTAATATTACATACATCTTCATGAAATAAATATTCAAGTTACATGGCATACCAAAAGTGATAGTCTCAGATAGAGACATGAAATTTACAGGTAATTTTTGGAAATACTTGTTTAAAGGCTTGGGTACCTAGTTAAATTTCGGTACTACATATCATCCACAAACGGATGGGCAGGCTGAAAGAGTAAACCAGGTTCTAGAGGACATGCTAAGAATGTATGTTATGGACAAACTAGGTAAGTGGAGAGACTACCTACACTGGTTGAATTTTCTTATAGCAATAATTTCCAAGTTTCTACATGCATGAATCCATTTGAAATTTTATATGGGCGTAAGCGTAATACTCCAATATCATGGAGCAGTCCCCTTGAAAGATTAATGTTAGGAATCGATTTATTATAAGATATGGAACTAACCACGAAATGGGTACAACAAAACTTGAAGGATGCCTAGGACAAGTAGAAAATTTATGCTGACTTAAATGTAACTCCTAGAGAGTTCCAAGTGGGTGATCATGTATACATATTGGAAAATCCCAATAAAAGCACCTTGAGATTGGAAAAGTGCAAGAAATTGGCACCCAAGTATTGTAGGCCATTTGAAATTCTAGATAAAGTAGGGTCAGTTGCATACCAGCTAGCCCTACCACCCAATATTAAAGTACATAATGTGTTTCATGTTTATCTATTAAAAAAATATGTTCATGATGTTTCTCATGCGATTTACTGGAATGTGATCTAGGTGGAACCAAAGGGAGAGTTCCAAGTGGGACTAGATCACATTCTCGACAAGAGAGAAATTTGACTCCGGAACCGTACCATCGGACAAGTAAAGGTGCAATGGAAGCAGCTTAGTCTAGAATAAGCTACTTGGAGCTGGAATGTAATATGAAGGAGGAATATCTAGGCTCATTCCAAGAGGTTGAAATGGATGAATAAAAGCAAAGGTTATAACACCAAGGATGGTGTTGTCTTTTAATGGGAGGTGTATGTAATACCCCCTAATTTAATATTTTTGAATATCTTTAATATTATTGTTTTATTATTCTTTGACAGGAGGTCAAGAATAGAATATTTGATTTGTAATAAAACATTCCTTATTAACAAAAATTTCTAAAAGAGAACACAAGTCAAAATAGTTGTTGAAAGAGTGATCGTTGACCCACAAGAGGGAAATAACAAGTGGCTGAGAGCATTGAGTGAGAAATCAATATGGAGGAGGCATCATCCCAAAAAATCAGGTTTGCACTCATAGTTTAGTTACTAAAGAACAGGAGACTCGTAAATGACCAAATCCTAGGAAAAATACTATTTAATAGTATGTCCATGAGCAGAACGAGGCTAGCATTGGACGAGGTTTAACATCTGTGTAATGCAAAGAGATGGCGCATTAAGATATTTTTCTCTTGTGGTTCAGCAAACTGTATCGTGGGTTCTGGAACAACTTCTCCACTTGTGTTTTCCCAACGTTGGTGCTAAGTTCCTACTCTATTTTCTTATGAATGATTCTAGTTGTCGTAGGATGTATATGTGAATTCTCAAATCATAGTTACCTATCTAGGAAGCACTGTGTATGCATTTCTATAGAATCATCATCCATGTTTTGTTTATCAGAGATTTGTGCAATGATAGTATCGTGGTAATTAATATTTTAATCTGAGTATAATTCTACAAAGCTGGTTATTGTTGGTCTATTATGGATTGGTTTCAATACTTGAATGCTTGTAAAATTACTAGTATACATCTAACGGAATGAATCCTGTGTTTTTAACTATAGCATGCATTCTTGCATTTATCTAAGTTTGCTTGTTTGGATCGACCTCATCAATCTTTCCTAACCTTGCTTCTTGATTGGGAATGTCGTTTGAGATGATAATGTTGGTTTAGAGTATAGATCTATAAGTATTGTAGTTGAAATAATTTTACATAAGAGAAAACCTTAATTTATTGATTTAAAACACAAATCAAAACCAGAAACCCTTGAATCCATAGTTAAACTTTGATACACAAAACTAGAAGTTTAAAGGTCTAGATCTAACCTGCAGCAAGATCGATGGTTCACAAAATTGTGGAAGTCGAAAGACGGATCTATGGAAGTCCCAAAGAGTTGAAGAGAAAACCTACTTCTGCAATATGCAGGGTTAGATGTTGATTTCCAAGTTTAGAAAATCAACGGTCTGGATCTAATCCACAAGGTAGATCAATGGCTGATTTTAGTCGCAAAGTTTCATTGGAAAGTTAAGGTGTTTCTTTTATGAATTTCTGAGTTCCAAGTTTCGCAGCAGAATACGGGAAGTAGAAGGAGAAAGGAAAAAAGACTAAGTGATCGTGTTATGAGGTTTCCGGCTTCTGACTTCTGCAGCGAAAGGTGGAAAGAAGAAATCCTAAGTGATCGTGTTATGAAGTTTCTGACTTCCGAGTTCCATAGTAGAATGAGGAAAGCAAAAAGTCTAAGTGATCGTGTTATGGAGTTTCTAACTTTCGAGTTCTATAGAATAAGGAATAAAAGAGAAGGTTCAAGTGTTCGTTTTATGAAATTTTCGACTTCCGAGGTCCGTAGCAGAAGGTGGAAAATGAAAGGAGGAAAGCAGAAATTCCAAGTGATTGTTTTATGAAGCTTCTGACTTCCGAGGTTTGTAGAAAAAGGTGGAAATTCAAAAGACCAAGTGATTGTTTTATAAAGTTCTAAATTCCTAGGTCTGCATCGGAAGGTAGAAAGACCAAGTGATCGTTTATGAAGTTTCTGGTTTTCAAGTTCCACCTGGAAAGAGGAAGGCATAAAAGGATTTTGAAGTATCAACTTGTGATGTTCCAATTTTCAAGTTCTACCAAGAAGGCAGAAGGAGGAAAAAATATTTTGAAGGAATTCACTTATGGTGTTCCTATTTCTGAGTTCTTCCTAGAAGTTGGAAGGAGAAAAAAGGATTTTGAAGGTATCAACTTGTGGTGTTCCAATTTTCAAGTTCTGCCCGGAAGGTGGAAGGTAGAAAAAGTCTTGTTGAAGGTATCAACTGGTGAGGTTTTGATTTTCGAGTTCTGCCCTAAAGGCTAAAGGATGAAAATGGCCATTTTTGAGGTATCAACTACTGGTTCTCCAATTTTAGAGTTTCGATCGGAAGATGAAAGGAGAAAAAGTCCATTTTAGTGCGGAAATTACTATTTTAGTTGCAGAGTGGTTTTATCAATGGAGGAATGACTGATACAGTGGCCCCTAATCCCATAAATGAATGTGCAAGGACGATTTTGACCTTTAATTATGGCCATGGTTTCTTTGTATTTTTATTCCCTCATAACAGTTAGGAATTTTTATTAATATGTCTGAAGATATATGGTTATAAATTTTTTTATATTTGAATGTTGAGGTATGTTACAATGCCAAATCTACGCAAGATGTCCATTATGTACTTCCCTTTGTTGGAGTCATTATTCAAACCACACATACTTATTTGGTTAGTTTGTCCTAATTATCCATGTATCCTAAGCTATTGACTTGAATTTCTGACATCGGCATCAACACCAGCACACTCCTTCATCAAAGAGGCCAAGTAAGCCTTCTCCTTCAATCAAGGAGGCTAACTAGGCTTCCTCCTTCAATCAGGGAGAAAATATGGGTGGTATGCTTGTCATAAATGCATCAATAAATTAAATTAATGTTGTTTCACCTAACAATCAGTTAAATTGATTTTGAAAGGTTCCTTCCTAATCTATTTTTCTATTTTGGAATGATTTGAGTTAACTGGAGTAATTTAAGGTGCCTCCAACAACTTCTGGTGACTTAGTTCAGTTCATTTCACTTCATCGAAGGTGACTTGAGTTAAATATGCACCCCCACCTACTGATTAACATGAATTTGAGTTCTATTCAATTAGACTCGGTCATTACTACCTATGATTCAGTTAGGGATCAGTTAGAGTCAAATATGGTTGTGATTAGTGATTAACTGATGTGTATAGTGTGGCTAACTATCAGCTAAGCTACTCTCATGTATGCAATTCAAATTACCTCCTTGGGATTTAAATTATATGGCTATTCATGCTAGTGTATCACATTGTATCTCTACTTTTGATTATTGAATACATTCTTACAGGTGCAACTCCTAATTGCAATGTGTTTCATGTCAAATTTCTGTGCAATTGACTATGAATCTTCTGTCAGTTGTTCCTTGGTCCTCAGATTATTGTGACTTGATTTTCATATGGTATCAGAGCCATGGTAGGAAAATGATATTCTTCTTAAACAAATTCCTTGATGGATCTATGATGCAATTTGAGCAAAAGTTCAAAAATTCCAGCACTACACCGAAAGCTGAAGGTTTACCACATAAATCCTAAGCAAAGGGATTCTTGATCAAGCTAGCTTGATTGACTAAGTGGTGTACCTAAAAATTACACAGTTGCATGTTTTCCTTTCAAAAAAAGCCGAGCCTAAGATTCCTTTGGAAACTTTTTTCATCCTTAACAAGGGGAGCACTTTTCCCCAGTTATGATAGAGCGTCGTCGGTGCTCTGTCTAGTGGAGAAAAGTGTGTTGGCTCTTGTTTATATTTGGTAGTAGGTGTCATCAATGCTTCACCTTGTTGAGAAAAAGGCATCGGTGCTTCTTCACCTAAATCCAAGTGTGTCGATCATCCTAAAACATGAAAAAAAGAGCATTCTAGAAGCTTCCTTGCGAAATCCTATGTGGAGTTTGTTCCTACTAGCTAGGGAGAGGTGGCATTCACCTTCCTCACTTGTTGGGATCACCTCATATCCATTTCCCATGTGAATCTCATCATATTTTTCCTGTAAATGAATCCTTCATGGAGTGAGTGGGGGGAGGACAAAGAAATTACCCTTATGTTGTTGGACTAAGATCTGGTTTAGAGGCAAGATAGAGTGAGTTTATGTGTGAAGAGATTGTTGTAAGTATGAAGGATTGTAGATCTGTTGTAGAGGATAAAGATAACAACATCAAGTATTTATGGTTGTAACATTACTCTCTTATTATTAATACAAAATTGTTCCCCTTTCCTATATATAATGTGTGTTAATATCAGTTAAATGTTGTTAGACTCCTTGATCACTAACATAGATGATTGATTTGTCATTATGCTCTCACTTTGTACTTTTGTATTTTAATCTCTTTTGCAAATACTGAAATTTGCAAGAAGGCCTTTTGGAACAAGGATGAAAGGATTTAGATCTGAGGTATGATTTTGGTTTCATGTTTATCAATTTGATTATCTAGGGGAAGTATATGCTGTTGTGCTCTTTTGTTCTACACTTGTGTCTTACAGGGTAGAGGTACAAGCGACGTCCACACCGGTTGCAGAATTCCTGGAAACAAAATTGGTGACTCAAGGAATTCTACAACCGGTGCGGACACCGCTTGTTCCTCTACCCTGTAAGACACAAGTGTAGAACAAAAGAGCACAACATCATATCCTTCCCATAGATAATAATTTTGATCAACATGAAACCAAAATCATACCTCAGATATAAATCCTTTAGGCCTTGTTCCAAACGTAACTTCAATATCTGCGAAATACATTAAAAGACAAAAGCACAAAGTGAGAGCATCATGAAAAATCAATCATATATGTTAGGGATGAAGGAGTATAACAACATTTAACTGATATTAACACACATTAGATACAGGAAAGGAGAACACTTTTGTCTTAATAATAAGAGAGTAAAGTTACAACCATAAATTCTTGATGTTGTTAGCTTTATCCTCTACAACATATCTACAATCCTTCACACTTACAACAATATCTTCACACATAAGCTCACTCTATATTGATTCTAAACTAGATCTCAAACCAACAGCATAAGGGTACTTTCTTTGGCCTCCCCCCACTCACTCCATGAAGGCTGCATTTAGAGGCCAAATATGATGAGATTCACTTGGGGAATGGATAGAAGGTGATCCCAACAGGTGAATAAGGCGAATGCCACCTCTCCCTAGCTAGTAGGAACAAGCTCCACATAGGATTTCGCAAGGATGCTTATAGAATGTTCTTTTTTTCATGTTTTAGGCTGATCGACGCACTTGGCTTCAGGTGAAGAAGCGTAGGCACGTTTTTCTCAACAAGGAGAAGCCTCGACGATGCCTACTGCCAAACAATAAATAAGAGCCGGTGCACTCTGCTCCACTGGAAAGAGCACCAACAACGCTCTGTCATAACTGAGGAAAAGCATCGCCCTTCTTAAGGATGAAAAAAGTTACCAAAGGAATCTTAGGATAGGATTTTTTTGAAAGGAAAAAAGACAACTGTGGAATTTTTAGTTACAACAGAATGCCCCACAAAGTATGAGGCTAGAAGGAAGTGATATGTGAAATACTTTGCTAGACATCAATCTGGTATTAGAGGCAATAAGAGATGAACTTAAAAATTAACATAAGAGCAATAACTGACTTATCTGACTCGATCAGGGATGTAGACCAATACACTACAGTTCCATGATGATGACTATGTCATGGCTACCAAGAATACACTGTAGATCCATGATCAAATGACATAGAGAGAAGAAAATGGCTACAAAACATACAAAGTAGATCCATGTTATCTGAACCCAATATGGACATAGCCACCAAACATAAAACGTGGATCTATGTCATGACTCCAAATAATCTTTCATCGCAACCTAAGGATAGGCAATTCTGTTGATGTAGCCTAACCACTTAGGGTCTTCAATCCAATCCCCAACCGATATGATTATAACCATGTGAATAGATGTCCTAATGTCGAACATGGCAGAAACCACTTGATTACTGGTCATTGATGTAAACTATTAACAAGTACAAGGGAAATCACCATTAATTTCAATGATTATTAAGGTATCTCAGTACATTCTCCCAAGTCTGAATAGATGTTTTGAAGTCGAACACTTGATAGAATATTTCAATCAGAGATCATTGATGAATACCTACTATTGAAAGCGAGGAAACCTGCCATTGAGGCATGCAGACTGCAAGGTACTTGACTAGGTTTCTAAGTCTAATTATTGGATAATGAGCTAAAGTCAACAGGAATAGACTCATCGAAGGAGGGACATGATGTTTCCCCCATCATTGAAATGAAACATGGAACAAAATTTGATTTGAAGTGATGAAACTGACTCAGACATGTCTGACTCAGTAAGAAGGAAAATTTACGGATGAATTGAATTTCAGAAGAGACACCCTTTGAACAATTTACGGCACAACAAGTGACTTGGAGACATTAACTTGACGAGACTGAAACCAGCTATAATGCAAGGAATATGACAAAGCATTATTTGAATTGACTCAAAGGATTCAGGTGACTCACAAAAGTGGATTGACTCAGAGACAAGCTGAATGTTGGCAAGGTTTTGAGACAAGTTAGTTGTGTGGCAACATGAGTGCCACACAAGCTTAGAAGACACTGCACAAGGAAACGTTAGTGCGCAAAGTGGAAGATAGACTACTTTTGAATATTTTGTGTGACTTTTTGTGCTTTTGGACCGTATTTTGTGGATATTGGTCATTAATTTGTAGATTCGGTTAAGAATTGGTTAAGAGTTAGTTAGAAGTGGACCTTCAATGTAAAGGCGCAAGCCTATAAATAGAAGAAGAATTGTAAATGTGAGGGGGATCTAGAGAAAGAGAGATCATCTTATCTTTATGAAGAGATTTGTTGTCAGTTTTGGATATGTGGTTGATTGTGCATAAGTGATATGAGAAGACGAGGTTTGATCTGAACTACTATTATCTTTTTGTCTTTGTATGTATTTCTATTTTTGTGAATCCAGTGGTGAATATGTGCGAGAAGAATCTATGATGCAATGTTTATTTCTAATGAATAATGTTATCTTTTTAGATTTGTTGTGCAACAACATGGTTATTTCTGTTATGAATGAATGATGTGATGAATTTCCCTATTGATGATGAAGTAACTAGTCAGATCTAGTAAATAAGTTGATGAATTATCGACGTATGTAGTCCTCTTCTATTCTATGGAAACTTGGTTTCACCAGCCCTCCATCAAACATCTTGGGTGAGAATTCACCTGCTTCCTGGGTGTTGTCGAATGGGGTAAAACTTGTCTGGTTCGGTGCTCAGGGAGATCGCAGTGAGTTGAGTGTCGATAGAGTGGGAACCCCTATCGACTGGGTTTTGTTGGTTGGGTTTGTGCCAACAAATGGTTTCATTGTTGCGACCTTGTTGCGACTGAGAGGAGGATATGTGGAATCCGACGCGACCAAAAATTCAAGATTGGTTTGATCATAAGCTATGAGAATTTGCTGAAGTAGAAAATCAAAACCCTGGACTAATGACGAAAAAGAGGTTAGCAAGATACATACATGACAGTCCTCATGAGTACTTTTTATGTGAGTTTCTCATCATTCTGTACGAGTGGTTGGCATATTTCACATACAAGAAGACAAATTTCCAAGGAGGAGAGCCAGCCTCCTGGACCCCTGAATTGATCCAAGAACTGCAGGAAACTGACAACAAAGCATCGTGAGCTATTGAGGTTTGGATGGATAGTATCCTAGAAGGATATTTCACTAAATTCATGGTCAACACTACCAAGTCCTACAAAGAAGCGGAAAGGGAATTTTTCAACAGACCTAGACATAGGTTCTTGTTGTCTCTACAATTGTCAATTAAGATGCTTATCTATGAAAAGGGTATATTGAAGATGCACCTTGAGTAGTAGAACTATGGTGTGAGGAGGCGGTGGATACCATGAAGAAAGGGGGTAGATTAATGGGAAGATAAGGGTATATGGGTGCAATTTTTGATGAGGTTGTGAGAGAAGCCTAGGAAGAAAGTGGTCTTACGAGGGGAGGAGCAAGGTTTCTATAAGAGAAGAGGTAGAAGACATGGGAAGGTCTTGCTGCGAATGAAATGCAAGACCGTGAAGGAAGACCACACAGGACGAAATGACCCTACAGTGATAAAGAGGATGACCAGACCCAGACTACACCCAGAATAGCAGTAAGATCAAACCCTGACAGCAACGTACCCACCCCTCTGCGCACTACTCCACATTCAGGAAGAAACAAAATTCGACATCAACTTTCCCGACGTGCATGAGATCGAAACATCGAGCTTTAGAAAGGCATGAATGTAGTTTCCTCCTTATTGAAAAGCATTCTACTAGTATATCAAGATCTGTAGGAAGAAGGCCCAAGATGGTGGGCGACGATACAAAGTTACCTTTATTCCAGGGAAATGAGACTGACGATCCTGAGCAATATTGGTTCTTATGTGAGGCAATATGGAATGTCAGACAAGACACATACGACAATGTTAAGAAAGGCCAACTAGCGACTACTCTTCAGGGTCGTGCGTTGGATTGGTACATGAAATTTATACAAGTTCCTATGGGGACCCCTGCAAAAACATTGGATGAAGTCAGGAAAGGACTGATTGAATAATTTCAGAAACCAAAATCAGAAGCACAGTATATTACAGAATTAAAGGAGATTATGAAATTTCCTAATGAACCCGTTTGGGACTTCGACCAAAGATTTAAGACACTAATGGCGGGAGTCAGTTTTGATATGAGTGATATTCAACACAAAGAATGATTTATTGCAGCCTTAGTACCTCGTATTCAGAAACCACTGATGCAGCAGAAGATCACAACCCAGAGCAAGGCCTTAGATATTGCCATGAAGTTAGAAGCTTCACCCATTGGAGAGAGAACAGGTGGAATGAACAAAATTTAGGCACAATTGGAGAACCGACACTTGAATTGCAAGACATTAAGAAGGGGAAATAAAATCGTGAAGATATTTGGTGCACTCATTGTCGCACAGATGGACACACTAAAGATACTTGCCCTGACTTCATAAATTATCTCCTATATAAGGCACCAAACCCAGTGAGTTGCAGAATTGTACCATGGTGTCACATATTTCAAGTAAATGGGCATTGACATGAAGAATGTAGCTACATCCAGAAGATGGTCATGAATCCAGCGAGCTTATGATGCACTTTTTCTCGCTTAGTTGGGCATGAAGATAAAGACTGTCATGTTTATGAACTACTCCAGGAAAGGACATATAACTCATACTATGTGAAGGGAGAAGATCCTTGCGCAGTACAACAATCACAACCACATCCACTGGTGGTCTAGCCACCACCTCAATCGCAATACACACCACTACCACAGATGCATTTTATTCTGTCACAGCCGCAACCACAGTTTGCAACACAACCACAATTTGCACTGTGGCCACAGTATAATCAGATGCCGATGGCTCCACCGCAGTCATAGTATGTTCAAGAAGCACACTTTGTTCAACAGCAATCGAATCCCCTGTCGTAGTAATTGGCTCAACCGCAGTACTAGCAACAAGGAGGATTCTGCGGAGGATTTCGAAGAAGAGGAGGAGGATTTGGAAGAGGAGCACGACGACGCCGCAGACTTGTCCAGTGTTACAATTGTGGGGTGTTTGGACATTACCAGAGATATTTCCCACACTTGTAGTGTTCATGTACATACTGCCCCGTAATCGATCATACTATTGAAAACTTCCCACAACTAATCGCAAGATGGCAGGCCAGGAATGTTCCTCAGTTGCAGAATCAGAACCAGTTCTAGAATCAAAATCAGATACAGAACTAGAATCAGTTACAAAGCCGAGCTCATAATCAAGTTCCATTTTAGAATCATACTATGATTCAACCAATAAACCACCAATGAACCAAAATACACCACTGAACTAGAATCCATTGATGACCAAAATGAAGGGTCGATGGTCGCAACAATCTCAGTAGAACCTACAATGGAGGATGTCGATGTCGCTATTGTCACCCGTGGGGGTGCGATGACCAGAGAGGATGGGCCCCAACCACAAGTTCAATTATCTAGGAAGAAGAAGGTGCCATTTGATATTGCAACTAAAAAAGATACATTTTTTGAATATAGGGATGAGGTCGAAAGAAATCCTGGTAAGTCACCTATTTTTGAAATGCCCTCTACTTTTCATTCTTCATTGAAGGTAGGACCATTGTGGCAGCATGGTACTTTTTAGGTGCTTTTTAGCTCTTATTTGATATTTTCATGTCCCTAACAAGAGATCCCGATGCTCTAGTCAAGGTTGAAAAGTTGTTACACCGCCCAGGTAAGGAGTGGTAGGACTCCGCAATGAACTCTTTACACAAGAAAAAGATGAGCAAAGAGATACGCATGAATATTCAAATTGGGGGCTATGAAGTAGATTTGATCATTTTGGATCTGGTCTTAGATGTGAAAATTCTGAAAAAGCATACATGGCAAAATATTGGTAGGTTGATGTTGGGTTGGTCCCCTATACAATTGTGATTGGATAATCAAGATAAAGTACAACCAATTGGCTGAATGTCGAACTTGGTTGTGGATGTTGAAGGTATGAAGACCTATGCTGATTTCAACGTAATTGAATTTGTTGATGGTGGAGGCTCCTATATCGCGTTGCTGGGGATCGGATGGGCCAACAATAGTATGGTAGTGATTAACTTCAACAAGCGGATGATGAAGTTTGAGAATCAATACATCTGAGTCATCGCTCCTATGGATCCAAATGAAGGATGGATATATATAGAACCAGTGAAGGATGAAGTTATCAGAGGATGGAATTATGCTTACAATATTTCCAAAGATTACATCCACCCAAATGCTGACAAAGAAATTGGTTGGAGTAGTGCTAGCTCTGCATCTTCTGATTCTAACGATGCGTTAGAGAACTGGAAAAACCAATGTATGCATGAGGTATCATTCAGGAAGTGTGGCTTGATCATGTAGTCGTTGTGCCATGTCACCACTGAGATTCTTGAATTACCAATTTACAAAGGTCTACCTAATTTTTTTGTGTTCTTGATGAAGTTTGAAGAAAAGGTGTCAGAACCGCAATGATTGTTGGCGCTAGAAGAAGCACTGAAGGCTACTCGAGCACACTGGTGGGATACCCATAAAAATACAATTAATGGATGGGTGTAGTGTCAACGATTGATGACACTTTGATTTGGTGAAACATAAGTATATCACACTAGGAAGTATGATGGTTGGAATGACCCTAGTGGCCATTTGATGGAATTCCAAACACTGTGGGCATCACAATCAAACGATGAATGGGTCCATTCCTTTATTCACACCTTAGATGAAATGTCAAGGTCATGGTATATATCAGCAGAGTTGTGCTAATAAATAACCACTTGGGAGGAGCTGATGGTTTTATTTGCTCATACATTTACTTTCATAGATGCCAATATTGGTTTTCACAATGCACTTTAGATAATCTGGGATGTGGTATTAAAATTAGTTCTGGTTGGATATCCAGTGGACCCACATGCGCATTGCCACATGCAAATTATGATGGAATGTTATAACTTGTCTGGAGAACTTGAGGATGAAGATGAGCTATGGAATATCAATATTCTGGAAACAGAAGGGAGTAGGGATGTCACATCATTAGATATACCGATTGATCCCATGAATCATCCGTTGAAGATTAGAAAAGTTAACATTGGAATGGAGGAGAACCCAAAATTTGCAATTTTTAAGGACTACTTGGATGAAGAAACTATGGAAAAGATCACAAATCTACTGCATGAATTCCAAGATCTATTTCCAACCAAATTCTATGAAATGAAAGGAATATTGCATGATCTGGGAGAGATGAAGATTCCATTAAAGCCCCATGTCAAACCAGTAAGATAGAGACGATACCGCTTGAATCCATGATACAAGGAGAGGGATAAAGTTGAGTTAGATAGGATGTTGGATGCTGGAATCATTGAGCCAGTGGAAGAATCGAAATGGATCAGTCCTATGGTGGTTCAAGAAAACAAAATCGATGAAGTTTGAATCTGTGTTGACCTTAGAAAATTGAATGATGCTTGTATGCATGATTGGTTTCCAACACCATTCACAAATGAAGTACTCGAAGGAGTAGGAAATCAGGAGATGTACGCTTTTACAGATGGATTTTTTGGTTATCACCAGATAAGAATTGCAAAAGAAGATCGACATAAAATGACATTTGTGACTGAATGGGGCTGCTTCCAATACATAGTGATTCCTTTTGGGTTGAAGAATGCTCATTCAAAAATTCCTACAAGTTTATATGGATGATTGGACAATGTATGATCTCATTAAGGATCATCTGGCAAACCTGCGACTGATGCTGGAAATATGTTGACAGTATTAGATCACACTAAACTCCAAAAAGTGTATTTTCTACACACCATTTGGGATGTTGTTGGGTAACATTGTTTGCAAGCAAGGATTGTTGGTTGACCCCGCGAAGATTGCACTCATTTTGAGCTTGCCACCACCGACACAGTGTGAATATTCTTAGGGAAACACTAGAGAACATTGGGTATTATCGCAAATTCATCAGAGGATATGTTGTGAGTATTGCCCCTATGGATAAACTATTGAAGAAATATGCCACATTCATATGGAGTCCAGAATTTCAAGGAAGCTTCGACACCCTGAATGCCAAGATGGCTTTGGCACCAATACTTGTGTTCCCAAAATGAAATAAGAAGTTCCATGTCCATGTCGATGCATCGTCTGTCATGCTAGGAGTAGTGTTCTCACATCCATGAGAAGGAGATATTGATCACCAGATCGCTTTCACTAGTCGGAAGTTGTCATTTTCTGAGAAGAACTATACGACCAGAGAAAGAGAGAAGGTCTAGTAATGGTATATGCGCTACAAAAATTCAGGCATTACCTTTTAGGCGGTCATTTTAAATGATGTTTACTAACCATTCTTCTTTGAAGTACCTAGTCAATAAGCCTGTGTTGGGGGGGAAGATATGTCGTTGGATACTACTCTTTCAAGAGTTTGATTTTGAGATAGCTGTGAAGTTAGGTCGCTTGAATGCTGGCCTCGATCATTTGTCTCATATTGAGACAAACGAAGAACCAACAAACATCGATGAGGGACTTCCGAATGCACAACTATTCGGAGTCAACAAAGAGGATGATTATTATGACCAAATAATCTAGTTCTTGGTGACCGAAGTCATGCTGAAATATTTTTCAACAAGCCAAAAGAAGCAGTTGGTAGTCAAGACCTCATATTTTTAGTTGATTGTTGGGTAGCTATACAAACTTGGCTCAGATGAGATTTTGTGGTGTTGTGTCCTACCACATGAAAAAGGAGCGATTTTATAAGAAGCACATGTGGGAGTCACTGGGGGGCACTATGGGGGTCATGCTACTGCAAGGAAGGTTCTTAGAGAATGACTTTGGTGGCCCACTTTACATAATTATGTGACAGATTATGCATGGAGCTGCGATTTCTATTAATGCACTGGAAGACTATCATGGAGGGATGAGATGTCATTGGTACTGCAAGTAACCTTGCAGTTTTTTGATAAACGAGAAGTGGATTTTGTGGGTCCAATCAACCCACCTGGGAAGAGAACCGATGCAAAGTACATAATAACAAAAGTAGACTACTTGACAAGGTGGGTGGAGGCCGCACCCATCATGGATTGCACTGCTACGACAACAACAAGATTTATGTTTGAAAACATCATGATGTCATTTGGATGTCCAAGGATATTGATGAGTGACCAAGGAATTCACTTCATAAACCGCACAGTAAGCACACTAGTAGAAGAATTGCAAATACAGCATAAGAATAGTACACCATATCATCTGCATGAAAATGGAACAGTAGAAGCTCTCAACAAGATATTGGAGCATGCTCTTACAAAGGTATGTAATGCTACCGCAATGATTGGGACATGAAGATTCCCGCAGTACTATGGGCATATCTCACCACTTGCAAGAGATTGACGGGTCAAACACCATTCAAATTGGTATATGGGAAAGAGGCAATCATGCCTATGGAATACATTGTTCCTAGTCTACGCATCACAGCTGCAATGGGAATGGATGTAAAGCAGAGCTAGAAGCATGCACAACATAGTTACTACAATTTGAAGAGTATCACTTTATAGCAGGTTTCCATCAGTGCATCGAGAAGGATCACTAGAAGGATTTCCATGATCGCCACATAAAGAACAAATAGTTTCATCAAGGATATTTGGTACTGTTGTATGACAGTAAATTCCTGAAGCATCCAGGTAAGTTACAGATGCATTGGTTAGGTCCATATCTTGTCAATTCTATTACCTCTGGAGGCACAATTGAATTGTAGAAGTTAGATGGAACAATACTACCAAAGTTGGTGAATGGTAGTCGACTGAAGCCTTATATGATAGGGATGGAACTGTACAGTGATTAATGCACCATGCAACAAGAAAAAAAATTAGGATCATGAGTAAAAGGATGGTGCACCAAGAAGTGGAGGTGCAAGAGTAGGAGTTAATAGCGCAAATAGGAGGTCATGATGCGAGAGCTATAGGACTATGAGCGTACTTCACATCAATAATCAATAAAGACAGTTCATGTAGGTAAACAATGGTGCTTTTTAGAAGTGACATGTAATGATAGCAGATCCAACTTATGTGTTGGCATAATCAGGGAAAGATTTGAGTAGTTAATGAATGATTTAGTCATGATGATGGAATTGATGTGATAATGATGATGTCTGAGTTGAGTTGGAACTATAAGAGAAATCCTGCTAGGGTTAGAGGACACCATTGTGTGGATTTGAACTATGTTAAGTTGCAAAATTTACCAAGTGGTTGAGAGGGTTGTTGAGGAAAGATAAGCAAAGTAATGAATTTTCTCAGACCGGGAAGGTTCTAATCTTCATAAGTCAAGAGGAGAATCAACATGATATGCAGAAAAACCCAGACACCGTTGAGATTTTCATTGAGTGATATTCACCACTCAAACCAGTTGCAATTGAAGAATAATTCACAAGTATGTGGGCTAACTCATCAATGAAGAATAAAGGGAAGAATCCTATCTCCCTAGTATCATAGAAGAGACAAACCAGAATGACCACAAGGATGTATGGAGAGGATATATTACAAACGGGGCCATCAAGACTTGAAATTATGGATTATGCTCCTAGAGCAGGGGTGTCTATCAAGGACATCCCTCGCTACATCCCTCCTAGTCAATCTGGGGAGAAGGCCAGGAAAGCCACAAAGAATAAAAAAGGGACCAAAGTTCTTGTGCCATTTGACAAAGTCTGCAAGAATAGGGAGTGGGATCGAGTTCCAAGAGTCTGAGAAGAGCTTGAATGTAAGGAATGACAAGGTTATAAGAGCTGGAATGGTTTTCAATGTGGCACTTGGGCTTCGAAATTTGCAGCTGTAGACCATTGCCTTAAATGACAAAATACTAGCCATGCAAAGGCTAGTATCCATGTAGCAAGTGGCCAACGAGGAATTGGATAAGAGACAAAAGAGTATCACCGACCAGTATTTACAGTCGAAGGAGCAAGTATATGTTGTGCAAAAAGAAGTTGAATAATTGTGTTGAGCTAAGAAGAAATTGACCTAGGATAAGGAACAGGAGATAGAGGTCTTGAAGAAGACACACAAGGAGTTGCAAAAGCGAGTCTCCCGTGCAAGGAAAAGGTAGCAATGAAACAATGCACAGTTCGATGAGTTCTAGGAGAGTGGAGCACAACTATTAGTAAGAGTAGTTTTAGTACTCCAAGCCACACAAGATGGAAAGACAAATATTGCTATGAAGATGGTTGAGCATTCTGTCAACTATGATGTAACAGTGATCCAGGAGATGAAGGAACGGGTTCAAGAGAAAGGTAAAGTGAACACTCAACAGTTTACAGATTTCAAAGCCACAATCACTAAGTTTACCAGGTCTATCTAGGCGTGGCAAAGGTTTTGAGACAAGTCAATTGCGTGGCACCATAAGTGTCGTGCAAGCTCAGATGGTGCACAAAGCAAAAGATAGACTATTTTTGAATATTTTGTGTCACTTTTTGTACTTTTGGAGCATATTTTGTGGATTTTAGTCATTAATTTGTATATTCAATTAATAATTGGTTAAGAATTAGTTATAAGTGGACCTTCAATGTAAAGGCACAAGCCTATAAATAGAAGAAGAATTGTAAATGTGAGGGGGATCTAGAGAAAGAGAGATCATCTTATCTTTATGAAGATATTTGTTGTATGTTTTGGATCTATGGTTGAATGTGCAGAAGTAATATGATAAGATGGGATTTGATCTGAACTACTATTATCTTTTTGTCTCTGTCTGTCTTTCTGTTTATGTGAATCCAGTGGTGGATCTGTGTGACATGAATCTATGATACGATGTTTCTTGCTTATGAATAATGTTATATTTTTAAATCTATTTGTGCAATAGCATGGTTATTTCTATTATGAATGAATGATGTGATGAATGTATTTATTGATGATGAAGTAATTGGTCAGATCCGGTAAATAAGTAGATGAATTATCAATTCCCGTATTCCTCTTCAATTCTGCAGAAACTTGGTTCTGCCAGCCCTCCCTCGAACATCTCGGGTGAGACTTCATCTGCTTCCTGGGTTGGACAGGGTGAAACCTGTCTGGGTCGATGCTTAGGGAGATCACGACGAGTTGAGTGTCAATAGAGTGGGAACCCCTATCGACTGGGTTTTTTTGGTTGGGTTTGTACCAACACTAAATACCCAACTGTTCATATATGAAAATGCAAATAGGTTCCATGTTGAAAGGTGGACTATAGACTGCAATAAATACAAATAAAAAACATTCCCCTTTCCCCTAATTTCCCGACCTTTAAGGATGAGTTCCTTTTTTCATTTTTATGAGTCCAAAGAGGGTAACAAACACTCGTTGTATCTCATCATGCGATGAGTCTATTCTCACATATTTTACGAACCTGAGAAAGGAGAGTTTCATTCCCAAATAGGGTCTTTCACCGTTTTATTTTATGAGTCTGATGAAAGTGAACTCAGTATCGTTCATGTTTAGATAGTTTGAATGAAGACGTAAGAAGACTCCAAAAGGTCCTTTTTCATAAATATCCCTAATGAATCGGAAAAAGCGATAACCTACTATCGATTAGTTGATCATTCTGATACTTTTACAAGCATGAACGTATCAAGTTTGCTTGGAAATCTTTTTGTGTTTTTAAGGAGACTAAAATGAGCTTAAATATAACTCCATAACGGGTTTTCTTTTTCATAAGCCATTTTTTACGAGTCTGAAAAAGCAACAAAAGTGGACTCGACACTCTTTTACTAGTTGTTTAATGAACATGTGAAAAGAGTAAAATACGCTCGGTACTTTTTCAATTTCACTCTAAGCTTGGAAAAGACAAAAAGAGCTTAAATCATAGCCACAAGCCATATAGATTTGACCTAGAAGCTTAAAAATACATTAAATCCAACTCCATTATAAACTATATAAAACAAATAATAAAAATCCACATTATTAAAGTAATTTTGGAATTAAAAATAATTTCTAATTAAATAATAATAATAAAAAAGACCAAAATTTCTATAAATAGTAGGGAATCGTAAAAAGTTCTTACCATTGTTATTTTACCATTTGAAGAAATTGGAGTTAGAGAAAAAAGAGGAAAGCTTCTCTTGGTGATTACGAGTGCCACTGTCAACCATTTCTCAAACCGCTTGGAGGAGGTAAGTGCCAAAATAATTATTTTCATTCTCACGGTGATGTTTCTTTTGTTTTTTACCAGAGATGGGGGGTTTTTTGGGTGTTTTGGAAGCCCAAAATGCACACTGGGCGATGTCATTTTTTTCCACCCGTGAGCACGACAGCGCTCTATTGTGTTGGGACAAGTACGTCGTAGATGCTCTATCCAAAGCTAAAAGGAGCGCCTGAACTCAACACTCTATAGTGCCAAGACAAAGGCATTGTAGGTGATCTATCTGCAGTCAGTAGAATCATTGGGTGCTCTATTTGAGCCAGAAAAAAGCACTAAAACTAGGTTTTTTCCAAAAATTATCCATCCTCATCCATCCAAATCAATTTTTTGTGTTTCCCCCCATCCATGGTGTGAGTTCTAACACATGTTTTCTATGTCTTATGGGTGAAAAAAATATCCACACCATGGTAATATGGAAAGAGCGTGAACATGAAACAACATACTTCCAAGCTGTCAATGATCAGGAATACTTCCAAGCTGTCAGTGAGGATGAAACAACATACTATAGAGGCCCTATTGAACTATGGATTACTTAAATACTTCTGGTTGTCAGGAATAAAATACTATATATGTCTCTTGGGTTATATCATTGACATGTGGGACCCTAAGCAACAACATTTTGTGGTCGAGACCCACACCCTGACCATTGACATTGAGGACATATACTTCTTGACTGGGTTGTCTCAAAGAGGGAGACATATGGTTCTATTCGGCCCACAGGGTGGTTAGTTTTCCATGGATGATATGATTTATAGTTACTATGTGTTAGGGACGCATGCCCAATATAGGAAGCCCCTATTAAATAGATAGTGGACAGTCATTTGAGGACAATGGTTTATACCATTAGGAAAGTTGTTGAGACTAGATCTACTCACCTTACTACTATGGAACACATGCTATATGCCCTAGATTGCATGACACCTACAGTATTCAACTAGTACGAGGGCATGCTAGTCAGCCTGAAGGATCAACTGAACAAGGGCAAGTGGGGGAAGCTCAAACAGTTTGGATATGGATTTGTGGTAGTGTCTTTCATCCTACAGAGGGTGCCTCATATGAGACACTAGGTGGTTGTGAGTAGATTAGATCATGAGGATCCTAGGATGCTCAAATGGGTTTATGTTATGGCCCATCATGGTGGCGAGGGTTCCAAGGTTTTCTATGGATAAGCCTCCTTTCGTTGGTTGAGAGGCCAGCTACTCATGATTGAGGATTAAGCCTATGAGGGGGCATACTTCCACGAGGACCCAAAGATTCCACTACCTAAGGGAGATGAGTGGGATGAGTGAGGTAAGAAAGACACTATCCGCCATGTTTTTAATTTTTTAATTTTATTCAATTTTTATTTTGTAATGCTGAGACAAGTGAAAATGGTTTGTGCAAACATTGGACCTGTTCGTCTAGATTGGATGTTTCCTATTCAGAGGTGGGAAGGAGTTAGAGATATGGTGGTCCTTCCCTCCAAGGTAGATGAGGATCTTGGAGATCTTGAGCAGAATCTACAACATTTGATTGTAGGGATTCCTGATGTTACTACCGATGACCTACCCAGGTGTTATCAGCGTCATACTGCGGGAGTCTCAGGATGGCTCACCAAGCTACTCCATAGAGTGGATTGGGCCATTATATGCTACCATGAGCACCAACATGATGACTAGTCTACAAATACTTTCCACTTTTTTATATATGTATTCATACTGAAATCTTCAAGACTTCATATTTTTCCCTGTATATGTATATTTTGAACTGTGACAGTCCTCGACTTTGGGGGCACTGAAAGATTGATGATTCAGCCCATTTTTGTATCTCAGCTTTACAATTTATATATGTGTGTGTGTGTGTGACAAATTTTATTTATAGATGTGTATTAAAAAGTGTGACATGTGAAATGTATACCTACTTATGAATTTACATGCATGATTTTATGTTATAATGGATTTTTAATCATGAGCAATATACCAATATAAGACAAAATTAACTAAGGAATCCACCACAATATTAAAATGTCTCGGAATATGTTGATGCATGACTTTCTCAAAAGACCTTTCTAAGATTCTAACCCTTTGAAATGTACAAAGGAGTAGGGGGTTCTGAACGGCGTAGACTCGATTTAGCTGTTGAACAACTAGTTCCGAATCTAGGTAAACCCTAATCTCCCTTACATCATTAGCTAGGGATTTCATCAACAATACAATCATCACATGACACTCTATGATATTGTTGGAGGAGGGACCTAAAAAAACACCCCCTGAACTCACTAGATCACATGTAGGAGAGTACATTACCCAAGCTGCCGATGCAAGATTTAGCGTGTAACGATTAGCACCATCCGTGAATCTAGTAAAAGTGGCCATCTATCCATTAGAAATAGGACATACATAAGTAGGGTTTGAAAACACATCTTAAATCACACAAGAAAACACACTTTTCAAAACAAAACACACAACAATCTATAAACAATATTTAAAAAGAGCCTATGCTAGATGACCTATGCATACTATCTTTTAAGGTAGATCCCACTACGGGGATCACCTAGAGATTTCCCATCGTAGTATAATAAATCATATGCACCCTTTTCCAAAACACGGTTGATAATGTAAGTCCCATGCCACATAGATTTGAATTTACCTACCCCCGGTTTATGATGCTTCTGGTCATAAGTCAAGACCAGATCTTCTTCATTTAAAGAGAAGGGCTGAACAGTTCTATCATATTGGGATTTCATCTGTAGATTGTGTGCCTCATTTTCTAAGGAAACATCATGGTGAGTTTCATCAAGCTTATTTAGATACAGAAATCGTTCCTCTTCTATGGAGGTGTTAGACAAAATTTCCACAACGAGATTTAGAGAAGGAATCTCACATTCTATCGAGAGAGTTGCTTCCAATCCATATACCAGTTGAAAAGGTGTGAAACCAGTGGAAGTATTTACAGTGGTCATATAGGCCCAAAGTGTAGAAAACAGTTACAAGTGCCAATTTGATTTGGCCTGCCCTACCATTCGTTAAAGCATGGTTTTGAACACTTTATTTATCACTTCAACCTGGTCGTTGGCCTGAGGGTACTAGACGTAGATTTATCGTGGTGAAACCCTATATTTGCACTAAGTTTTGACATCATTTGTTTCTAGAAGTGTGACCTATGATTAGTCATGATGGCCCTAGGAATCCCAAACCTAGTGATGACATGGTCAAATAAGAACAATGCAGTTGATTTGTCATCTTCAGCATATGAGGGAATAGCCTCAGCCCATTTTGGAAAATAGTCCATGGCCACAATAATGTAACCATGCCCCCTGGTTGAGGCAGGCCTACAATGCACAAAGTATATGCCCCATTTTGATAAAGGGCCGACTGCTATGACAAGGTGGACCAAAACTAGATGGGTGTGCTTCTTAGTGGTAAACATTTGACAGGGACGAAATTTCTTGACAATTTCAATACAGTATTTGAAAATCGAGGGCCAAAAATACCTTGCGTGCAATATTTTTTGGGTAGTAGCCAACCCAAAGAGATGAACGCCACAAGCTCCAAAGTGGCAATCATTTAAGACAATTTCAGCTTCTTCATGTGTAAGACAATGTTGCAGTATAGAATCAATGCCACAATGGTATAAGGTACCATTCAAAATGAAATAGTATTTATCCTGGTGGTAGATGCAACGATGCTCATCGTGAGTGGTGGCGGGATGATATCGTAGATACTAGAGATAAAGAATAATATCTCCATACCATGGATCAGTTGTACTAATGAGAAACAATGATTCATCAAGAAATGAATCGATGGGCTCTGTTTCCTCTATAGTATGGGGAAGGTCACATATAAGATCAGCAAAAACAAGGGACTTCTTGGAAGTGGTTTTAGTAAAATCCAACTCAAATTCCTGGAGGATAATGATCCATCATGAGTATTTTCCCCCAAGTACCTCATGTGTCAAAACGTTGTCCATGGGGTTAGATTCGGCATAAACAGTAGTAGTGCGAAGCAAAATATAGTGATGGAACTGATGGAACGCGATGACCGTGACCAAAGCTAGTTTCTCCACATGTGAGTATCGGATTTTGGAGTCTAGAAGACTCTTACTAGCATAGTAAATCCCATGTTCTAGGTCATATTTTTCTGTTTGAGATAGGACCATGCCTATAGTTGACAGGGATACAGCCACATATAAAGAATAATCCTTAGTATAATCTGGTGGTTGCAACATAGGTGCATGGGTAAAAGAATGTTTGAGATTGTCAAACACACATTGTGCAAAGTCATCCCAAACAAAAGGTGTATCATTTTTAATCAATCGTATGAAACCATGTGTCCTTTCTATGTAGTTGTGGACAAAACAACATAAAACATTTTCCTTCCCTTGCAAACTTTGGAGTTCTGCTACATTAGTGGGAGCGGGTAGAGCCAGGATGGCTTCAATATTCAAAGGATCAATATGGATGCCATCCTTAGACACGATGAAACCAAATAATAGGCAAGTTTCGATATAGAAAACACATTTTTGGGGTTTCAAATGAATGTTGAAATGACGACATCTAAGAAAAATAGCTCTCAGATGATCGACATGAAGGTCCCGCTACTTGGAGTGAGCAGGAAGGTCATTGAGATAGGGTTCCACAGCGTGATTGGTATCATGAAAATCATACAACATGGCGCATTGAAACATAGCGCCATCATTTTTTAATCCAAAAGGTAATTTGCGATAGGAAAAGTCCCCCCATGGGAAAATGAAGGCTGTCTTATGTTGATCTAAAGGTAGGATTTCGATCTTATTATAGCCAGAAAATCCATCCATGAATGAAAAGATGACTATTCCAGAACAGTTGTCGATTATTTGATCGATATAGGGAGTGGGGAAATTGCCTTTGGGACAAGCCAGATTCAAATCCCTAAAATTGATGCAAACCCTGATAGTACCCTGATTTTGGTTCATGGGAACTATATTGGATACCCATTTAGTTAAAGGTACAGGTTATATAAAACAAGCCCTTAGAAGCTTTTCAACTTCCTCCTAAATGGTTGCTTCTTTTTGTGGATGTACCTGGCTTATTTTTTGGTGAACTGGATTGGCACCAAGGTAGATTTTGGTCTCATGACCTATAATGGAGGGATCAATCGCTAGCATTTCTTCACATGTCCAAGAAAATAAATCTTGAAATTCCTTGAATAAGGTTGTATATAACTAAACCTTGAAAGGTGAAGAGTTCTGGCCTATTTGAATATTTTCTTAAACACCAGGTTTCACTGATATATCCATGGGCATAGTTTTGGTAATATTGCATAGGTTTCCCTTGGATTCAACATCATGAGTGAGGATTGAATACTGAGCATACGTGACTATATCAAATGAAATTGCTGATGCGAAGTGCTCTTCTACCACAAGGAAATGAGGAAGGAAAGAAGATTGATGATGATGATTGTTGGGAAAAATATTGTCTTGAATAGTTTACATAATACTTAATTATCAACTGGGGTTTGTAAGCTTGGAGTTGCTACAAAATATATGTGAAGGTAGAAGGATTCCTAAGGTTTCGTGGCAATATTTTAACAAACACCAATCAAAAGATCTTTTGAAATAAGAAACAAAGACTCCTAAGAATTCAATAGTTAAGAATATTAAGCTAGAAGACTAGACTAGTGTAGTATCCAGTTATACTACTCTACTTTATACATACTTGATGCAAAAATTTAAAAAAAAACAAGATAAAAAACTATCCCTTAAAACCTATTCTACTACTTTAAACAACTTTGAAAACTAACTATACAAAGGAATATTTACAGAATTACATCAACTAGAATATATAACTAAGGATATACATGGCAATTCAGACTAATTCCACTCTACTGGATTTTTTTGGGGATAAGCATTTACAATGACTAGGACAGGTGTAGGAGGAGAGTCAAAGTGGCTTTCAAATGAGGTATAGAAACTAAAGGGAATTAAGTCTAACTTTACCTCTGCAAAAATATGTAAACTAAGGAATGTCCAATTGCAAGTAATGGTAAACATGGTTCTTTATATCATGGACACTTATAAAAAATGCAAAGGAAATTACCTAACTTATAAACAATAAGAAAAACTGATGATGATCTAAACTCTTATTTAATAACCGTCTAACTAAAAATAACAAATTCTATTTATGACCTATCAAGATATCTACAAAATTATAATTAACTTTAAATCACATGTACAGAAGTAGAATTAATTCAAGCTAATATAATCATATGGTAAAAAAAATTAAAGGCTTAATAAATACTCTAAATAATTTAATCACATAGTCTGAAAAAGAAATATAATTACTATCTAACTATCCTACTTAAAACCTCCTCAAAGAACTGAATAAAATAGACTTAAACTATGTAAAATATGCTAAGGACTGTATGAAAGACTGAACAACAGGTTGAAATGGCAGTTTGTATAACAAGCTAAACAGTCTATCTATATGATAGTCTGTATACAAAAATACTTAAAACTTTGAAACTTTGATTAATCTAAATGATTTCGGCCAACTGACCTATGCATGTAATAACTAGGATGTAAATACAGGAATTTAAACCTATTTAACAAATAATTTACATATAATTTACAATTCATAACTCAAACCTATTTACCCTACAAGATAATACAATTCATAATTTGAAAGCATTATTACCTAGAGATTTGAAAAGAAACTAGAGATTAAATCAATTCAGAACATACTAAGAACTAACAAAATTGAAACTAACTATGATTAAATTCTACAGTATTAAAAGCAATTTAATCTATTATCATTGAATCAAATAATAAACTAGAAATACATCAAAAAGAATTACAATGTAGTTTATATGCAAATGCATCAAAAGGAAGTTTACAGTCTAAGCTATATGGAAAGGAATTACAATCTAGTCTATATGCAAATGCATCAAAAGGAATTTACAGTCCAATCTATATGGAAAGGAATTACAATCTAGTCTATATGCAAATGCATCGAAAGGAATTTACAGTCTAATCTATATGCAAATGCATTAAAAAAGAAATTACAATCTAGTCTAATAAACTGGAAATGTAACAAAAGAAATTACAATCTAATCTATATGCAACTGGTTGCCAAATAAGACTATATAAGAATCATAACATTAAAATGGAATCTAAAATACAAGCATAATAAGACTAGAATGAAATCTAAGTAACAGGAAACATTATAAACAATTGCAAAAATGAACTTACATAAACAATCTATGAACAAAATTATGCTAATTATAAAAAGGAAAGAGACTATATGAAAATATAAAACTCTGATTGATGGGGGTCCCTCCCAGCAAACAGAGTCACATCCTGCTAAGCATTAATGGAACATGATCATAGATAGTATAATAGAACTTTCCATTAAAAATAAACAAATTCCGAATTACATGGAAGCTTACTGAGCTAAAAACTACTTCTACTTAAATTCCTCTCGCATACAAGTGTTCTTATATATATAGTTTTGAGAAAGCGAGCAAGTCGACCCTTTAGTGGTCAATTTCTCTTTGGGATAGTTCAACCATTATTACAATCCATTGCTCTAATTCCAACACACAGTCATCTTTCCCCCCTTATCTCGAGTTGGTTTCCATCGGGCATGAGGTGGCGTATAGGCTTCCCTTCTTTGGTGTGAACTAATGGCGTGGTGTCAATGCTGGAAAAATTCCAGAATGACGCTCGTGTTATCACTTCGGCATGTGGACAACAACAGTTGTAAGTCACTCCATGCTTAAATGCTAAAGAATCAATCAGTTCCATCGCGCAGTTGTTTCAGCGAGCTGAATGACGAGCTGGATATGCTATGCGCATATCTAGCCGAATGTGTGTTTGCATGTCAAATTTGCCCAAAAATCATGCTCTACAATTGAGAAAAAAAAATTGTTAGTAGTTACATCAATTAATCATTGAATTTACTCATTAAAATAGTAAAATAATCAAGAATGAATCAATCTTAAATAAATCAAAATAAGCTCATACTTGAAGCTGAATGGTAGTTTGTGTGATGCAAAGACGCCAAAATGACAACAAAATATGCGTTAATACATAATGTTTTTAGCTCAAAAAGGGTAACAAAATGGGGCTCAACATACCCCCAAACCAAAAGGATGCTAGGTCCCACTGGCACAAAGTAAGAGATATCATTGGGAAGAAGGAAGAGCTATGCTAGCAACTGCCTTTGACCTTGTTGATGGAGCAAGTGGCTTATACTTCATCTTTTTAGCTTGTGCCTTCAAGAGAGCATGCCTTGCATGCTCATCCCTTTGTTTTGTACTGACGGTCTTATGAATATACTCTATAGTATTAATCTGTATCCATAACATTTTGTTTTCTTCTCAAAGCTCTGAGATTAATTTGACATATGCTTCATTCAGTTTTGTCGACTGTGTCAACTTAAAAGTTAGTTGTTCTATTGTTGGATGCAGTGGTTGACATGGTTATGGGGATTGGTTACAATCCCATAGAGGGCTCTCTTCTTTGGTCATCACTTCAACATCGACACCTGGGACTTGACTATTAGGGTTTAAATCTTGAACGGGTGTAGAAACATCTTCATGAGCAATGTCTTTCAACAAATCAATTGAAAGGTTAGCCAGTGCATATAAAAGTGAATCTAGGTCAGGAATATGTGTTTCAGCTAGACTATCCAGATGGTCTCTTTGTATGTTGGGCTGGATGCTTGACTGTACCAAGGGTTGGAAACAGGGTTGACAATTGGTCTATGCAAATTCCACCTTCCGTTTCTTAGTACAGGGTTGTGACAGAGGTATGAATTCAACATGAACAACGGGGGAAGACCATGTAGATGGGCTTGCCTGTGATACATCATCATCTAGATGAACTATGTTAGGGTTTTTCTTCCCTGTTGATGGAGATTGACTAAACTCTTGGCCATGAGAATATCGGGGGAGTTTGCAAATATTCAAATGAGGATTAAGGACCTTGAAAAAGAAAGTATCCCATGTCTAGTTTCATTCTTTAAGCTGATCGAGGATGAGAAGTTTTATGATGCTATGGTGGTATAGGCTGTTTTTGGGATGAAAAGTGTTCTTTTGAACCAAATTAGACATTGTTTTGAGACTCCGCAAAAAGAAAAATCGAAAATTCAGGTATTTCTGATCCACAAAGTGAGATAATAAACGCAAATGACAAGATTTAAAAACATTGAACTTACCTTCGCAGGTGACTAGGTGGATAATAACTGTCAATGGATTGAGATATTCTAGTTTGATCCAACTATGATGATATCCTTTGATTCCTGATACATGAATACATTCAAGTTTCAATGCGAAATTGTGCTATGCTCTAGGAATGAACCAATGCTTTTGTCAAAGTTCCTCCTCTCGGGGAAGCTTGGTGGCCCTAGCTATTGACTCCTCAGTGACTTAAAAAACTAAATGGCCAACCCTTGCTTCTCTCCCATCAAAGCCCAATGTGAACAGTAATGAGATTTCCTCGTCAAAACCCTGCAGCTAATGTAGAAAAGGGTTCCATCCTGCACGAAAGAAGATTTCACGACAGTCTCTAAATTTGGGTATCCGAAATAGATCCTGATAACTCTCTGGTTTGAATCGGTTTGGCATGGTGAAGCCAAGGTGATGAAAATAGGCCTCTACAAGAAATATGGGGAAAAAGCCGGCGATAGGCTTCTACAGTAGTAATGGTCATACAGAAACAATGGAAAGGATTTGCATCATATTAATTTAAGAACATGCCACATTCAGCTGATCAAATGATCGTGCAGTCAGCTCAGCATATTTTGGATGACCGCGCCATTATGACATCCCTTAAAATGTGTGTCGTCAAAATGCAACTTCTAACAAGTTCAGAAGGTTTTAATTCGTTCAACCCTATCCAAAGTAAACTTTGGACAGGTTGAACATCAAACTTAATGCAAACATATGACCATACACAATACCATAATCCTAATTTTAATGAGAAGATTGATCATCTAACAACTTATGCGTACGAAGGAAATATATTTAGAAGTTTATACATGCGAATGAAAAATGAGATGAGGTGATGACATCATAGTAATGATTAGAAAGTACCCTAAGATCTTTTCAAGCCTATATGAGGATAAGACAAAATCATATTAGATTGAGATCATACCAAGTCATGTGTCAAATTTTAGTAAAAGGACCTTATGGATATGATTTTTAATAATGATGATATGACTTAGCTAAGTCGAAAATTAAGCTAACTTTAATCATAGGAAAAATATCATCGTGCGTATTCAAAACATATTTTGGATTTTCATTCAGGTCGTTATTCAACCCTTCATATGACCCTTCGTATAATCCTTCATATGATCCTTCATATAAATTTCCCGTAAGAAAATAAGTTTTGCTTGATCAGATCAGGCTACTGTTAATCATAGATTTTTCTAAGCTTCGAACCTACAAGAACATCGCATCAAACAATTACTTTGGTCCTTCGAATTATAATTCCATGATTTTTAGAGAAATAAGTCATCATTTTTATAAAAAGGACAGATAGTCTGATACTCCCCCCCAAATCAAAGATATGGCGTGTCCGCAAGCCATACAAGAAAATTCAGCAATTTCCAAAATAAGATAAGAAAGTCCAATCATGTTGTTATAGGTAGGGAAAAGAAAGGAAAAATTAACACATGCATGGAAGGATTCATATATATACATATCAAAATAGTGCTCAAATATGCAAATTCATTTTTTACCATGTAATGAAGAAATAAGGGAAGAATCATAGGGAAAACTAGTCATCCTTTCCTTGTTGTAAAGATATCTGGCCACCTAAAAAAAAATTTGAGCTTACCAACGAATTTGTAAGAATCTACTACTATGGGTCCCATTACTAGGATAAATAGATCCTAGTTATTGATTGAATTCAGATGATCAAATCCAAATCCATCTCACAGTGATTCTTTAATGACATCAAAAACAAGATGCCTAAAAATATTTTATTGTTAACACATGTTCCTAGAGGTGCATTAACCATATCTCTTTTACCTGATATTGCCCCACTTCCAGCGAGCCTGTTCAGTACCCCGATAGGTTTATCTTGGTACCATGCAAGCATAACCCCATTGTCAATGAGCCTGTTTAGTACCCCGACGGGTTTACGAGCCTGTTCAGTACCCTGACGGGTTTACTTGCATTTATTGAATTTTCTTATTGCTAGATTGTTACTTAGCATTGAATCGCTACCACCAGGCCTGTTCAGTACCCCGGCGGGTTTTCCTTGTATAAAGATAGGAAGTTGATTGGTACTAGAGTGTGCTAAGCCCTACTAAACACATGAGTACATTTTTTTTTATAAAATGGACTTAATCATAGATCATGTCAAAAGAGAATAAATCAAAGGTGTTCCTAGGCCTTTTAGTCCATTTTCTTTATAAAAGATAACGTTCCCCATAAGCAGAAATTCCACTTATCCTAGAGTGTTCTCAAAAATATTTTAAGGGTCAAGTTTTGATAACAAGTGTAGATGTACTAGTAATCCCTAGGTATTAAAAATATTTAAAGAACATGATGATTGAAATAATTCTTTTGAGCACTTTCTTAAAGTAATCAAGAATGTACATATCTGAATCAAACCATCATATATAAGAAAAATCATTTAAAATAAATGGTCTGACAATCAAATTTCAGAATCACAACTAGTGTTTTTAGAGGACTTTTAGATAATGTCTTATAGAAAATACCCACCTATAGTTAAATTTTCAAAACCATCTATTAAATTATTGGTTTTATTTAAAAACATAGAAGAAGAGTCTCCTAGAATTAGACATGACTCTTGTTTATTCAAAAAAACATATCTACATATATACAAATGATGACAACCCAAAGTAAATTTTAAGGATCAGATAAAGGAGGAAGAGTGTTCAGGGAGGGAGGATCATCCTCTATTCTAGCAAGGTTCGCCCTAGTCCCTTGAGGAAAAAGATGATGTCCTGTACAAATATGACATGTGGAAATTTTGAATGGACATTCTTGTGGGAGATGTTAGCTTTACATTTTGAACAGCAGATGGCCCTTGCTGATGAATCTTCTTTATTTTTCTTTGGGTGAGTTGGGTTGCTGAAAGGAGGCTTTTTCTAAGGTGATATTGAGGTGTATTAGTGTCCTTTTTCAGGGGATATCTTCCTCCCATTGGCCATGCTCCTATTGGACCCTATAGGAGAAGTAGACTCTAATTTCGATGTTTCAATTTGTGAAATTATAGAGTTTTCGAGGAGTGCTTTTATTTGGATAGGGTCAACAAAGTTCGGGTCTCCTACTAGAGAAGAATTTATATTGGGATGCTTAAAGGTTTTTAATAACTGATCCCTAGAAATTTTTTCAAGAACGAAACCCTCAAATTTTCCTGTTGAAGTATCATCCATGATTTCCCTAATAAGACCTGTTGAGTCTCCTTAGGTTTCTAGGTAGATGACTTCCTATAGGTGTATTTTGGTATGTTTCCACTAAGTAAATAGTGAGTGGAGTTATGTCCCCATAATAGTTAATTTAAAATTTAAATGAAATTTTACTATCTACTCTAAACATACTTAAGAGGAATAAATCAAGCTTTGCATAAAGTGATCACAATTGTGTGAAAAAAAGAACAACAAGGATTTGGGGTGACCCACTAAAGTGGATGTGTCAAGCTGTCACATTATGGAAATTCCGTAGTGAAGTCGTCTTTGTGTCTTACTATTCCCCCTCCCCTTTGCTGAGTAATGTAAAGGAAACCTATCTATCCTTTTCTACCTAGACTCTGTTTATGCAAAAATATACTAAAGGATAACCTAGACTACTACTACTGCTGGGTTTGGGGGCACTTGTTATAACAGATGCACAGGTTCTTTCCTCTCATCTTACCACTCCCCCACCACCAACCTATCACTAAAATTCAGAAGCAAATTCTATTTTTCTACCTTAAAGAACAACTCCCTAGCAACGGCTCCAAAAATGTTGCGAAAAATATTTTCTTGAATAGTTTACGTAATATTTAATTATTGAACAGGGTTTGTAAGCTTGGAGTTGCTACAAAATATGTGCGAAGGAAAAAGGATCCCTAAGTTGTCATGGCAATATTTTAACAAACACTGATCAAAAGATCTTTTGAAATAAGAAACAAAGACTCCTAAGAATTCAACAGTTAAGAAGATTAAGCTAGAAGACTAGACTAGTGTAGTATCTAGTTATACTACTCTACTTTATACATACTTGATGCAAAAATAAATAAATAAAAAGATAACAAACTATGATCCCTTAAAACCTATTCTACTACTTTAAACAACTTTGAAAACTAACTATACAAAGGAAGATTTACAGAATCACATCAACTAGAATATATAACTAAGGATATACATGGCAATTTAGACTAATTCCACTCTCCTAGATTGTTTTGGGGATAAGCATTTACAGTGACTGGGACAGGGGTAGGAGGAGAGTCAAAGTGGCTTTCAAATGAGGCATAGAAACTAAAGGGAATTAAGTCTAACTTTACCTCTGCGAAAATATGTAAACTAAGGAATGTCCAGTTGCAAGTAATGGTAAACATGGTTCTTTATATCATGGACACTTATAAAAAATGCAAAGGAAAATACCTAACTTATAAACAATAAGAAAACCTGATGATGATCTAAATCCTTATTTAATAACCATCTAACTGAAAATAACAACTTCTATTTATGACCTATCAATATATTTACCAAATTATAATTAACTTTAAATCACATGTACAGAATTAGAATTAAGTCAAGCTAATATAATCATATGGTAAAAGACTTAAAGGCTTAATAAATACTCTAAATAATTTAATCACATAGTCTGAAAAACAAATATAATTATTGTCTAACTATCCTAATCAAAACTTGCTCAAAGAACTGAAGAAAACAGACTTAAACTATGTAAAATATGCTAAGGACTATATGAAAGACTGAACAATAGGTTGAAATGCCAATCTATATAACCACGGGGGCTTCACTTTTTGACCAATATCCTATCACGTTAGTTCATATTGCGGGTTTTAAAATGATTAAAAATTGAACCAATATATTGCAGGTATTGGGGGGGATGAGGGGTTTAAGGTGGGGGTGGGTAGGGTGGTTTATAAGGATTGAGGTATAAAAAGGGGCGGGGAGGAGGTTTTAAGTATTGGGAGGGGGTTTCAACAAAAAGAGTTTGGGTCAATATCTCTAAAAAATTAAGGGTATTCTTTAATATCCCACGATCGCACGTGCTATGTGAGATGTTCACTAAGTGAAGTCCCCGTGTATATAACAAGCTAAACAGTTTGTCTGTATGATAGTCTGTATACAACAATACTTAAAACTTTGAAAAAATGATTAATCTAGATAATTTCGGCCAGCTGACCTATGCATGTAATAACTAGGATGTAAATACAAGAATTTAAACCTATTTAAAAAATAATTCACATATAATTTACAATTCATAACTCAAACCTATTTACCCTACAAGATAATACAATTCACAATTTGAAAGCATTATTATCTAGAGATTTGAAAGGAAACTAGAGATTAAATCAATTCATAACATACTAAGAACTAACAGAATTGAAACTAACTATGATTAAATTCTACAGTATTGAAAGCAATTTAATCTATTATCATTGAATCAAATAATAAACTAGAAATACATCAAAAAGAATTACAATCCAGTCTATATGCAAATGCATCAAAAGGAAGTTTACAGTCTAATCTATATGGAAAGGAATTACAATCTAGTCTATATGCAAATGCATCAAAAGGAATTTACAGTCCAATCTATATGGAAAGGAATTACAATCTAGTCTATCTGCAAATGCATCAAAAGGAATTTACAGTATAATCTATATGCAAATGCATTAAAAAAGAAATTACAGTCTAGTCTAATAAACTGGAAATGTAACAAAAGAAATTACAATATAGTCTATATGCAACCGGTTGCCAACTTAAAATAAAAGACTATATAAGCATCATAACATTAAAATGGAACTTTAAACTACAAGCATCATAAGACTGGAATGAAATCTAAGTTACAGGGAACAATATAAACAATTGCAGAAATGAAATTACATAAACAATCTATGAACAAAATTATGTTAATTATAAAAAGGAAAGAGACTATACGAAAATATAAAACTCTAATTGGCGAGGGGCCCTCCCAGCAAACAGATTCATAGCCTACTAAGCGTTAATGGAACACGATCGTAGGCAGTATAACATAAATTTCCATTAAAAATAAACAGGGTCTGAATTACATGGAAGCTTACTGAGCTAAAAACTACTTCTACTTAACTTCCTCTCGCATACAAACGTTCTTATATATATAGTTTTGAGAAAGCGAGAAAGTCAACCTTTTAGTGGTTGAATTTTCTTTGAGATGAGTCAACCATTATTACAATCCATTACAGTCATCTTTCCTCCCTTATTGCGAGTTGGTTTCCATCGGGCATGAGGTGGCATACAGGCTTCCCTTCTTTGGCATGAACTAATGGCGTGGTGTCAATGCTGGAAAAATTACAGAATGAGGCTTGTGATAGCACTTCAGCAAGTGGACAACAATGTTTGTAGGTCACTCCATTATTAAATGTTGGATAATCAATCCATTCCATCGTGCAGTTGTTTTGGCGAGTTGAATGACAAGCTGGATATGCTATGCGCATATCTAGCTGAATGTGTGTCTGCCTGTCAAATTCACCCAAAAAGAATGCTCTGCAATCGACGAATGCATTTGTTAGCAGTTACATCAATTAATCATTGAATTTACTCATTAAAATAGTAAAATAATTAAGAATGAATCAATCTTAAATAAATCAAAATAAGATCATACCTGAAGCTGAATGGTAGTCTATGTGATGCAAAGACGCCAAAATGACAACAAAATATGCATTAATATGTAAGATTTTTATCTCAAAAAGGGTAACAAAATGGGGCTCAACAATGATCTCTCCATGACATCTTTGCTAGGGACATAACTTCCATAATGGAATCATCAGTAAGAATTGTATGTGAAAGATAATCTAGAGATGGGGGGGTTGTCTAGCCAATATGGTAGGTGATAAAATTATGAGGCCACCAACAAATGATCATTGATGGTAGAGTCACTGGTGGATTGTATTGCATTGTAGAATTCCTCAAAAGGACTAAGTGATGTAGATTCAATAATATATTTTCCTTTGTCTATGATAGAGGTAGAAATCATATTTATGGATGCAGTCTGCGAAGTAGGAGGAGGATTTGACAATGGAAAGAATCCCATGAGTGAAGAGTCCTTAAGAAGGCCTACTCCGATATAGTGATACTATGGGGTATTCAGAAGTGGGACATTGTTTCATCATTGGAAATAGCATTAGGATTAATGAGATATAACTGATTTATAGTAACGATCATTCCTTGGAATGGGAACTGGACAATCCGAAAAACGGTCGATACTACGGCTTGCATAGAATAAAACCAGTTATGGCCTAGGATTAGTTTGTAGTCCAAAGGAGAATCAACGACTTCAACATGGATGGAGACTGATTCCCCCCCCCCCAATTCAATCTAGATAGCAGGCAATAATCCGTAGGGTTGAAATCCGTGACCATCAAAGGCCTTGAGTGTGGTAGGTGAACGATTAATCTGAGGAGAAACAATGGCTCTCCAACAAGACAGAGACATGACCAAAGTAGAGGCTCCCTCATCCAAAATGGTACAATAGATATTCTTTCCGGTAATTTTGGTGGTTAGCTAGAAATCCAACTAATGTGAAAGCCTAGTTTTAAAGTCATCCAGTTTGAAAGAAATGATGTTACTATTCTCAAGATCCATAGCTCCAAGTGCTGTGAGCAAATGTTTTTGCTAGGTGGAACAAGTTTCGAGTACTTCTAGGGTCACCATAGTGCATGGTGCCTGGGACAAATATTCTACAATGTTATAGTATTGGGCCGCACGTGCGTTAGGATTAATAATGGACTTACGAAGCGTACTCTTGGGTGGGAGAAAATTGCCTTAGGTATAAGTTTTTCAATATGAATACCATTACTAGGAGAAGGTGTGCATGCTGAGGATTTATTGGATGAAAGTTCATCAAGTTTCTTCTCTAGTGGGGGGTCATAACTATGTGCTCTTCTATTCAGATTAATTGTTTTATTGGACGCCATTTTTACTTCATCAATGGATGAAGAAGGCCCATGCAAGGATTGATGATCAATCAATTGTTGTTGGGTGGGGAAAGGGTATTTTTGAACTGCTCGAGTGGGTGAAATTTTAAAAAACTTGCTAACTTCCTCACGATGAGGACATTCTTTGGTGAAATGATCACCTCCATAGATTAAGCAGGGATATTTTACCTTTCTCTTACCTTTGGAATCGGCATTAGGATTTGGTGATTTATTACCTTCCTATTGATTATCAGGTATTTTTATTTATTCTTACCTTGATTTTTTCAACCCGAAGATTCAACAGATTGGACCGTATTTACCTCAGTGGAAGCAATAGGAGGAGGTGCAGTTTTGGATGGTAGTGTTGGTTGACTTACTAGTGCGGTGAGTTGAGTTTGCTTCTTGTTATATTTTTTCATCGTTTGTGTTTGAATTGAACCAATGATGCCATCTGTAGGTGGTTCATTTGCAGGTCTTGACGGGTCCGATGTGAGATGAGGAGCATGGGGAATTAAATCATATAGAGTACCTAACTGGGAATAAACAAAGACTAAGTATTGAGCACGGCTAATAGCTTGCTCCTCCGTAACATCACCTCCCATGGAAATATCTCTAGAAATAGGGGGAAGTAAATATTTTTTGAACCAATCAGCAAGTAACTGGTCAGGAATAGGGGCCTTGATTAACCTACGTCTTCATCTCCATTCATGCATGTGATCAAAGATATGTGTTGAGGTAGTTTGTTGAAGTGAGGTTAACAGGTCTGTACCTGTCTCATACCAGATAGGTAGTTGAAAATGGGTTAAAATTTCCATTGCTAAAGCATTGAAATCCTAGAAAGAGTGTTGTGGTAGCTCTATATACCATTTTGCATCAATTCCTGTGAAGGTTCTCTGAAATAGCCATAGATAGATTGAATCGTCCATCAGAGAATTGGATGAACACCGTAGATGAAAATTCATCACATGGTTCTTAGGATATTCATCACGTTTTCTATCAAAATTTGGTATATCCCAAGGTAACTTGACTTGAATGGCTGGCTAGGAGAGATCTTGATTATTGGATCATTTATAAATATGGACAGATCTGGAAGAGCTAATGTAGCCAGAAATGAAAATTGTTGATTGGGTTGAGGATATTGGTAATACTGGTATGGCATTTTCCGACCAGTAGGACCATAGGAAGATTGATAAACAAGCATAGATGATGCCCCCAAAGTTGGTTGGTTAGTTTGCTAGTTACTCGAAGGTCCTCTAGGAGGTGGGGCACCCAAGGGAGGCGGGCCTCCAGGGGGTGGTCCTCCAGGTGGTGGTGGTGGCAGTGGTATTCTGAGAGGAGGTGGTGGTGGTGGTCCTCCAGGTGGTGTTCCTCTAGGTGGTGGGACTCCATATGGTGGGCCTCCAAGTGGGGGTCCTCCATATGGTGGCCCTCCAGGTGATGGGTCTCTAGGTGGTCCACCAGGTCTTCCAAATCCTCTTGATCCTCTAGGTCCTCCAGGTCCTCCTAGTCCTCTCGGGGGTCCTCCAGGTGATGGGCCTCTGGGTGGACTACCATACCCTTTAGCAGTGTTTACAAAATATCCTCCATAATATGGGACATTAGACCAATTTGGTTGTCCTCAAGGTACAAAAACATTTCCAGGGTAAGGAATTCCAAGATAGACTATTGCCAATGGTGTTGGCTGGTAATCTTGATGAACCATGGGTGGTTGATTCCTAGGATAAGTATATCCCCGAGAAAGGGGAGAAATGGTAGATTGGACCCATGAGGATCCTCCTTGACCTACAGGCGGTGCAACCATAGTGGTATTAGGGGGAGGAATTTTTACTAGTGGTGGTACGATAGGTAAGTTTTGCTCCATACTAGAAATAGTCCCTCTGGTAGATGGTAGAAATTGTGCTGGGTAATTCCCCCTAGGTTTAGACACTATCGAAAAAGCTGAAAAGGATGGGGAGTTCTGACTAGGAGTGTTAGGATTATTAATCCTCCCTTGTCCAAATTTGGTCATATGTCTAAATTGGGAGTCATGTCTAAATCGGGAGTCCATCTAGTCTATTTATAGTCATTAGCACCATTGGTTAAACTTGACCTAATTGGGGCACATGCTTCAGTTACCTAAGTGTGGGGAACACTAATTAAGGCTCACTGCCACTTATTGCACTTGATTGCATAAGTTTAGGAGTCTCCTAGATCAATCCCTACAATTTAGGAAGCAACTAGGAGTACCGAAACCAACCAAGGTCAGTTCACTTCCATTAATGACTAGTCAAGCCAAGTTAGGAGTTAGTTACATTAAGTTCTAGCCCTCTACATTCAGTTAAATAATGGTTTAATTAATTGCACACATGTGGGGTGCTTTTCTCACCTACCACAGTCAGTTAACCATTATTTAATACTAAATGTAACAGTTGGTTGTGTTTTAGAACTCCGGTTATGATTTAGACAAGGACAGTTAACTACTGGGTCTAGGAGTCAGGTACATTCAGTTCTAGCCCTCTACATTCAGTTAAATAATGGTTTAATTAATTGCACACATGTAGGGTGCTTTTCTCACCTACCACAGTCAGTTAACCATTATTTAATACTAAATGTAACAGTTGGTTGTGTTTTAGAACTCCAATTGTGATTTAGACAAGTCTTGGTTACCTACAGTCAAGTAGAGTCATCAATTCGAACTTCCTCATGTGGATTCGAATTGCTTGTGGCTATTAAAGCCATTTTACATCATTGTAATTATTATCTGGATTACTTTTTTGATTAATGAAAGCATTCACAGCTGCAAGCCTTTTGCACTATTTCATTCTTCAATGGCTGAGTAAATTGTGAGATCTTCTTCGTGAGTTGTGTGTTTGTCTACAGATCTATATGCTCAAATTTAACATGGTATCAGAGCCTCTATGGACAAGGCACTTCTCCTCCTCGTATCTCCTACTGGATCATTTTTTTGTTTTGCAGGTACAACTTCAAAATGAATTCATCAGTTCCTCTTCTCACCCGATCCTCAGACTATTTTGAATGGAGGTTTAAGATGAATATATGTCTGAGAAGACAAAAACTCTTTTCGATGTCTATTGGACTCGGTAGAAATTCTTTTGAGAGTGATAATGAATGGATAAAAGAAAAGGATAAAGCTTTTGAAATAATGGAACTGGCTCTTTCTCCTAGCATGTGCTACCACAGTAGATCTATTAAAGATCCACTAGAACTCTGGATAAGATTGGACAGAACCTTTGGAATTGATAGCAGATGGTGCACATCCAGCACCATAAGCATTCTTGATCCAAAAATCTCGGCCTCCACTCTCTCTGATGAAGTTGTTCAAGATGAAGAAGAAGTAGAAGCTTCTACACAGTCAATTCAAATTGAAGACAGTCTCCATGCAGTGACTCCTTCTCCTGATGCTCCGGAAGTTCATGAGATCTCTGATATCTGATATTCTCATATTTCTGAAACAGAAGAAGACATTCGAATCTCTGATATTGAAGAAAAACTCTGCTGCACTTCCATGCAAACATTCACCGGTGATTTTCCTTTAAATTCTATGCAAAATTTACTAGTAATTGCTTCAGAAAGTGAAGAGAAATTTGATTTTTCTCCCTCTAATGTTGCTGCTGGTGTGCAAATATGTGATACCTTGGATATTTTGGAAGAAATATCAGATTACCAGAGTTATCCATTCGCTCCCAATGATCTAGATTTTCTAGCAAATTCTTGCAGGATTGCATGCACCAAAATTCAGAATTTTGAAGAAGAAGAAAGCCGTGCACCCACCGTATCGGTTAACCATTTATTTGAATCTGATATTAACCTTATTGGATCTGATATGATATTATTTATATCTTATCTTATATTTCTTGGTTTAATATATCAAATTCATAATCTTTCAGTACCGCTTGTAGCTGTTCTCATCAATGGTGTGAAGAAACAAGTACCGCAAGTCTCCTACAAAACTACTGATGGGGATTTGATTCCATTTCACAGTTTTGGATCTGTTTTGAACCTTTTTAGATATGATTTAATTTCTGATCTGATATTATTTGGTTCATATTTTAAAATTCAAAAGCATTCAGTCATGCTTGTAGCTGCTCTCACCAATTCCGGTGTGAAAAATCAAGTACCGCACTTTCTCTTCAAAACTGCTGATGGGGATTTGGTGTTAGTTTCCTCATATGAGGTTGCTGATATTTTACTATGTGATTAATTATCTATTTCAGAAGCTATATCAGACTATGGAGCTCTAGCATTCGCTCTCAACAGTCCCAGTGCTTCTCTACCATTGATCACATGCTCATCTTCTCACAGAACTAGTAAAGAGGAAGATTTTCTGCATCCACCTGGACACTTGCTCCTAACACTTGGGGCTGTTCTTACCAATCATGGTTTTCTGTTCATGGCTGCAACATATCAGTTTCTTGAGTGTTCTTCACATTCTCTGAATTCTCAAGAACCTTTCCTCACTTTTCAGTTGACTTCAGTTGCTCTACATGGGTCCAGTCTTCATCCGGCAGTTGTCTATATTTCTGATTTAATTGAGCATATCATTCTTCTTCCAAAGAGGAAGATTCCTCCAGACATATGATGGAGAGGTTCACATGCCAGGCCCCATCTGCCTGGACACTTGCTCCTAACACTTGGGGCTGTTCTTACCAATCATGGTTTTCTGTTCATGGCTGCAACATATCAGTTTCTTGAGTGTTCTTCACATTCTCTGAATTCTCAAGAACCTTTCCTCACTTTTCAGTTGACTTCAGTTGCTCTACATGGGTCCAGTCTTCATCCGGCAGTTGTCTATATTTCTGATTTAATTGAGCATATCATTCTTCTTCCAAAGAGGAAGATTCCTCCAGACATATGATGGAGAGGTTCACATGCCAGGCCCCAGGATACTTGTGCACAGAAGAACCAGATTGATCCTGATTCTACCTGCTTAATTAGAAGGGTTTTTTTTTTTTTCCCATGTGTTTTTTCCCCAAGCACCTTATTTTTGAGCAGTTACTTTATTTTACTTGATGTAATGGGTGACCTATGGTCTTAGTTACCAGGGCCCACAGTTTGTCCAAGTTAGCATTCAGGGGGGGTGTTAGGATTATTAATCCTCCCTTGTCCAAATTTGGTCATATGTCCAAATTGGGAGTCATGTCTAAATCGGGAGGCCATCTAGTCTATTTATAGTCATTAGCACCATTGGTTAAACTTGACCTAATTGGGGCACATGTTTCAGTTACCTAAGTGTGGGCAACACTAATTAAGGCTCACTGCCATTTATTGCACTTGATTTCATAAGTTTAGGAGTATCCTAGATCAATCCCTACAATTTAGGAAGCAACTAGGAGTGCCGAAACCAACCAAGGTCAGTTCACTTCCATTAATGACTAGTCAAGCCAAGTTATGAGTTAGTTACATTCAATTCTAGCCCTCTACATTCAGTTAAATAATGGTTTAATTAATTGCACACATGTGGGGTGCTTTTCTCACCTACCACAGTTATTTAACCATTATTTAATACTAAATGTAACACTTGGTTGTGTTTTTAGAACTCCGTTTATGATTTAGACAAGGACAGTTAACTACTGGGTCTAGGAGTCAGTTACATTCAGTTCTAGCCCTCTAAATTCATTTAAATAATGGTTTAATTAATTGCACACATGTGGGGTGCTTTTCTCACCTACCACAGTCAGTTAACCATTATTTAATACTAAATGTAACACTTGGTTGTGTTTTTAGAACTCCGGTTATGATTTAGACAAGGACAGTTAACTACTGGGTCCTCCAATAGTGTTTTATACAATGTCTTGGTTACCTACATTCAAGTAGAGTCATCAATTCGAACTTCCTCATGTGGATTTGAATTGCTTGTGGCTATTAAAGCCATTTTACATCATTGTAATTATTATCTGGATTACTTTTTTTATTAATGAAAGCATTCACAGCTGCAAGCCTTTTGCACTGTTTCATTCTTCAATGGCTGAGTAAATTGTGAGATCTTCTTTGTGAGTTGTGTGTTTGTCTACAGATCTATATGCTCAAATTTAACAGGGAGATGGGGTATAAATAGGATTTTGACTAGGTGCTAGGGTGTGAACTGGATTTTGAGTAACCAAATTTTGGGTCGGTGACTCTGGAATAAGAGCTACTTGAGGTGGTGACAAGGAATGATACCCAGGTGGAGTTATTCTTGAAGGATTGGGAAGAGGATAAATCCTTCTCCTCCTCAACGTTTCTGCATTTTTTATCTCTTTTGTGCATTCATGCCATTTGCACAAATACTTGATAGATCCTTGAAAAAACTCTTCATTTGACAGAGCATTCTTAAGGCGTCTCCTTAAAGGGGAAAGTATAGATTGCTCCAGTTCAATTGTAGTAGTTCTATAATCAGCAATAAATTGTCCTACAGAAGTTCTCCAAAAAGGAGCATTTGGACCATATTCTGCTTCTACAGCTTCATCAAGTGGGTAGTTGAATGTCCAGTTGGATGAGTCGGCTTGACCCTCCATCAGAAATTGAAGGGGTGGGTTAGCCGCAGGATGCAGTTGGACCGAAGGATTATCATAAATAGAGAAATATTCTCTAGTTTCAGTAGCTACTATATTTTCTATACGAGCATCAACAGAAACTGGTTGTTCCATGGTTTCACCTTCTTGTCCTTCCACAGAAGGAGGACATTCAAGTGGTAAACCCTACAATCTACGAGAACATTGCCTCATAAATTGATTAGCCAGTGTGGTGGCTGAATTTTTCTACCCTAGTTCAACAAAGAAGAAAAACGCACACAAATAAACCTATGCAAGCTAAGGCTACAAGAAAAATTAAATGACAGGATGGGCTGAAGATAACTGGTCTCTCACTAGGATTTTCAAGTTGTCGCAACTCGTGATATACCGCAGGGTCAAACAGTGAAGTGTGACAAGGAGGATTGGGACTATCCCTTTCCTAAAAACCTGATTACCTCGACAGCACGTGCGTAGTAGCTCTTTGAGTGTTGTTCTTGGTGTATTGCTCCAACAAGATGGCCAAAGGGATTTTCTCAGATGGTTTGGGAATCCTCATAGGGTCTCCTGATATATGCAAGGTACATGGGAGCTCAAATCTGTATTAGTGTTGTATAATGCACAATTGTTCAAAAGGGGCCCTCCGATATATGATCGAGTACGTGAAATACCTTTCGATATACCTCAAGGGTACGTGAAATACCGTTCTATATATTGACTCCAAATGGAGGAACCGCACAAACCCTAAATTGTAGTGCAGGCATGTAATGGCAACTGCTATGTTTAAAGACGTCGGAACACGTCTCTACCCTATCACTCAAGTTTCTATAAAATTTTAGTGTAAAGAAACCGTTTATTTTATCTGAATGATTAGTGAATGTTTGTGACGTGTTTTCTCCAAAATGCAAATATTAATCTATATGTGGTGCACTTCTTTTCTTCAATGAGAACTATCTATAATATGGAAGAGACCATTTCTTTTTCTTTCAAAAACACACCAATTCAATGCCACTTTCACCCACTCAAAACAAGACCTAACAAGCAATTCTTTAAGAATTTCTTCAAACACAAACGTTTTCACCACTAAGTGTTCTAATTCTCCAAATCAAGAAAATAAAACCAAGCCTCTAATGTTTTTATAGAAAAAAAAACTACTCAATCACACCAAAAATATTCACTTGCCTAAATTATTCATGCAAACCAAAAAATAGACTTTTCAAAGAAAAAACAAGACAAGATAACTAGTTTCTTTTTGTATTTTCAAACGTGATCTTGAAACATAAATGACAAGAAGTAGTTTTAAGAAAACTAACTTAATGAGAGGATAAGATTTCCTTTTTCCAACTAAGCCTTTTAGAGAGAAGACCACACCAATCAAAGAATCCAAGATTGATTTTTACACAATTCCTTTCACTATGACTTTCACTAATTAAGAAGGTGAATGTTTTGAAATTGAGCTTAACGAATGAGAATCAGATTATCAAAACCACCAGACTCAATAAATCACAAAACTCAAGAAAATCACACTGGAATTTTTCAGAGGAATAAAAACATAAAAAATAGAAATGCAGGCAGTTCAAAGGACCTACCTTGGCGCATAGAGGCAAGCTACACCATAGCGTTGTAGGGGTACCGGTGCTTCTCGTCTATTGAAACAGGGTGTCATCGGTGCTCTGTGTAAACTATGGAAAGGTGCTGTCAGTGCTGAACACCAAGAGGAAAAAGGTGCCTATAAGGTAACGATGCTTTGTCAGAAAAAGCTGGGTGCACCGACAGATCTAAATATGAAAGAAGTAAATATCTCCAAAAGAAACCAAAAAATGGGATGAGTTGGACATACAGGAGTAAAATAAACTTCCAAACAGAGGCAATTCACAGAACAATAAGATAGATCGCTTACCTTATTAGTTGAAATGAGATAAAGAAGAGAATGTAAACTTCATAAGTGAGAAAGTTACCAAAATTTGTATATCTAACTAGATCTGCTCCAGATCTGGCTAAATCTACCCCAAATCTGACTAGATTACCCCATATCTAACTGGATTAAGCCTTCCCCAGTGGAGTCACCAATTTTGTTTCAAGGAATTATGAAACCGATGTGGACATCGCTTGTTCCTCTACCCTGTAAGACACAATTGTAGACCAAAAGAGAACAGCATCATAACCTTCCCCTATATAATCAATTTGATCAAAATGAAACCAAAATCATACCTTAGATCTAAATCATTTCGTCCTTGTTCCAAAAGTCCTTCTTGCAAACTTTAGTATCTGTGAAAGACATTAAAATACAAAAGCACAAAGTGAGAGCATCATGACAAATCAATCATCTATGTTAGTCATTAAGGAGTCTAACAACATTTAATTGATATTAACACACATTAAATACGGAAAAGGGGAACACTTTTGTATTAATAATAAGAGAGTAAAGTTACAACCATAAAGCCTTGATGTTGCTAGCTTTATCCTCTACAACAGATCTACAATACTTCACACTTAAAACAATCTCTTCACACATAAGATCACTCTATCTTTCCTCTAAACCAGATCTCAGTCCAATAGCATAACAACATTTTCTTTAGCCTCCCCCAATCACTCCATGAAGGATTCATTTATAGGCCAAATATGATGAGATTCACTTGGGGAATGGACATGAGGTGATCCCAACAGGTGAGGAAGGAGAATTCCACCTCTCCCTAGATAGTAGGAACAAACTCCACATAGGATTTTGCAAGGAATATTCTAGATTGTCCTTTTTTTCATGTTTTAATCTAATCAGTTCATTTGGATTCTGGTGAAGAAGCACCGGTGTCTTTTTCTCAACAAGGAGAAGTGTCGACAGTGCCTACTTCCAAAATATAAACAAGAGTCGGTGCACTTTTCTCCATTGGACAGAGCACTGACGACGCTCTGTCTTAACTGGGGAAAAGCATCGGCCTTCTTAAGGATGAAAAAGGTTTCCAAAGGAATCTCAGGATAGGATTTTTTTTTAAAGGAAAACAGGAAACTATGGAATTTTCAGGTACAACACTAAGTTGGGTGTGATGAAAACTTGAAAAGTGCAGGTTTTCCGACCTTACGGTTCCATTTTTATGGTTTTGCAAGTTTTTTGAAAGACTTCTACTGCATTCTCTATAGCAAAAAAATGGCCTCTTCTATGGATCCTCTTACAACTTTCAATTACCACTAGTGGAAGGGAGATATGGAGATTCAATTGCGTGCCAAAGGACTCTACAGAGTCACAATTGACATTGAGATAGAGCCAAATCATGTTGTGGACAAAGAAAGATGCTAGAATAAGCTTGATGGATCTTTTGGGTTTCTGTGCCTTTCGATTTCCAAAGATATTCACTTCCATATCATTGGATTGAAATATCCGAAGAAAATTTAATATAAACTTACTGAACAGTTTGATAAGAAAGATGACCTAAGGATTTATCGGCTAGATAATGATCTGATTTCTCTTCACCCGGGAAAGTTCGAAACTCTAAATGATTTCTTCACCAAGTTCAATCACCTAGTGCTCTAGTTGAAGCAGTGTGAAGTGGAGAAAAAGGATGATCAACTCATTCTCTCCATTCTTTCCAAACTTGGCACAGATTACTCAATTTTTGTTTCCACATTCCATACCGAGAAGCTAACAACCCCGAATTGGAAGATGTCAACTCTTAATGCCTTCATTGAGTCTCTCACAATAGAGCATGACAAGCTTATGCAAATGGGGATCATCAGATCTTCAAAATATCAAGCTGTAACAACTATAAAATAAAATATTATTTAGATTAGTTAATTATCTTATGAAAGGGTGTAACCCTTCAATTTAGACGCTCAAATCCTATAAAGGAGAGCTTCCCTTGTAATTATTAAATCATCCAATATATTATTATTATTCATATTTCATTATTACAATGATAGTCAGATTTGACTAACGAACAATCGGATTCGGTTGCTCCATTTGGTATCAAAGCGGATTCGCTACTGCACTCTGAGCTATGACTTGGCTCATCAACCAGCTCAAACTCAACTCATCAATTTTTTATTTTTTTGCTGCTCCATTTCACCCATACCTCATACCTCCCTCACTGCTCTATTTGCATCTCCCCATCTGCTCTCCATAACCTCGCCCCTCCAGCCTCTACGCACCTGCTCCCTTCCAACCATACTTCTCACTGGGTCATTGTTCTCTTCCTCCCCATAGTGCCTCACTTCCCTCCACCATTGCCTCACTGCCCCCACCATCTCCTTTGCACACTCTTCTCCACTACTAGCTTCCATTGTCTTCAAATTCACCCCCACTTCCTCCCATCCCCATGCGCTAGCCTACTCCACCATCCCCCGCCACTCCCTGTTGATCCTTAATCTCCACGTGCTCAATCCCATCGTAGCCAGCTCCCAAATGCCCGGTGCTTCTCTCCTCCTGCATGCCGTCCATTTCCGTGCTCTACCCAACACTACACAGCAACCAGCAACTCTACTCTGTGCATCCATCTGTTGCTCACTGCCCATTTCTCCCATCTACTGCTTCACACCCATCTACTGCTTCACACGGCCCATTATCTCCACGTTAACCTGCAACAACAAAATAAAAACACAAATAATATATTATAATAATATTATATTATATATATTATATTATATTATTTCAAATATTTTGTAATATAATATATTTTTTAAAAATTATTTAAAAAAAAAGCAAATATTATATTTTTTTATTATAATATTTGTTTAAAAAATAAAAATAAAAAATTATATACAAAATATAGTTTATGAAAAAATATAATAATAAAAATATTAATTAATATATTATTATTCAATTCACCTCAAAAGCCAAAATAGCACCGAAATACACACCTCCATATACAAGGTACAAGACCATGGAGGAACTGAAAGAGAAGATTGAAAAAATGGAGGACATAAAGTCCATTGTCTCTAACCAATAAGGCTTGAAGGAAAAGATGCAAAATAATAATATATTACTCAAAAACAAGCTTGTTTTGGTACTAGAAAGAAGGCTCGATGACAAACTTGACATCCTAAATGAAAAACAAAAAGACATGGATGACAAAATGAGTATCGTGACGCAAAACATAAACACCTTAACATAGAACATGAGCACCATGACGTAGAACAATAATACATTAATCGATATGTTACAAAGGCGCATACCTAGTCCGAGCCAAGTCAACGTTCCACACATGCTAGATGTCTCATTTCATATTGCCACCCAGGAAACACTCGTAAAGAATCAAGAAGAATTGCAAAAAGAAATAAAGATTAACAATGCGATGCTTAAGCAAGAGATAGAAACACAAGTACTACCAGATATGGAGGCACGATTAAACAACAAAATAGATGGTATAAGTAAAATAGTAGAGAAAAGAAAAACTAAAAGTCACCGCCAACAATGAAGTAATTCAGATATGTCACTTTCATCGTCTAGTAGTTCCAAGCCACCATCAAACCATAAGGCAAAAGGAAATCAATGTCGTCCTTACAAAGTGCACCCACCTAAGGCAAAAATAGAGTTGTTGAAATACAATGGGAGTGAAGACCAATGCGTTGCTTGGCTAAACAAAGCAGAAGAATACTTCGACATTTACAACATTCAATCTAACGAGGAGAAGGTGAAATATGCGTCAATGCATATGGAAGGGTACGCCTATAATTGGTACTTACGGTGGAAGAGAGATAATTTTACCTACACCTGGAACTTGTTCAAAAATGATTTTTTTAATAGGTTTCAAGGAATCAAAGAAGATGAATTTTTCACTAAACTTACCAGACTACAACAAGTCGGAAACGTTGAGGAATTCACACATCAGTGGGAATCCTTATCGACACGAGTATTTGGATTGTCTGACAAGCAAAGAATCGAAACCTATTTAGGAGGTCTTAAACCATACCTCCAAAAAGAGTTAAAGTTCCATGACATACCTAACGTAGAAGTGGCAAGACATAGAGCAAAATCCACATAACGCAAATTGGAAGGAATTAAAACAAAGGTGATAACCATTATCGGCAAGAAAAAGAGACACAATTTAGGTATTGTGTAGATACTTGGTCACCCAGTCATCAATGCCACAAACCTCAATAATATTTCTATGAAATGGAAAATAGATCGAAGTCATCTAATAGTTACGCTGATAATAGAAAAAAGAAGAAAAACATATGTCGTCGATGCGGTGATGATTGGACCCCTAGTCATAAATGTAGGAACAATGAGACAATACAGTGAAAAATCATCAATGGAAAGGAAGTGCAAGTCTCTGCAGAAGAGACCTCATCCGATTCTAATACAGACACAGAGTCAGAATGAAGAACGACACTAGGAAAATACTTAAGCTTTCAGGACAAAGCTTCCTTGAAGGAAGTGGCAATGTAATAACTATAAAATAAAATATTAGTTAGATTAGTTAATTATCTTATGAAAGGGTGTAACCCTTCAGTTTACATGCTCAAAGCATATAAAGGCGATCTTTCCTTGTAATTATTAAATCATCCAATATATTATTATTATTCATATTTAATTATTACAACATGGGTTGAAACATGCCCCAAGATCTTGGTATGCCAAAATGGATGCCTCTTTTCTCTCACAGAACATCCAGAGATGAAAATATGATCCAAAAGTATATTTTCAGTAGTATAGATGTAACCTTGTGATCGTAGTATTTTATGTGGATGATATTTTGATAACAGTAATCACACTTGCTTCGATTTCCTTTATAAAATTTGCTCTTCATGATGCTTTTGAAATGAGTGATTTGGCCCTGCTGAGACAGTTTCTCGAGCTGGAAATCACTCAAGAATATGATGGGATAATGGTGACTCAGTAAAAATATGTTTAATACCTATTAATTAAGTTTAACATGGCTTATTGTAAGGCTGCAACATTTCCTTTCCTCTCAGTAATCAATCCTAAAGAGGGAAAATCCACTCCACCCGTGGATTCCACTATTTATCGCCAGTTGATCGGAAGCTTGCTATACTTGACACATTCAAGGCATGACATTTGTTATGCCATGAATGATGTAACAAGATATATTATGAATCCTCATTAGCTCCATTGGAAAGCATCCAAGAGAATCCTTCAGTACGATCAGGGCACTAGATCCTACGACATTCACTATGTTGCATATTCTGAGCTAGAGTTGGTCGATTTTACAGATTCAGATTGGGCGAGGGACACCATAGATCGGAATTCCACTTCTAGGCATGTGTTTATGTTTTCTGGTGGCCCCATTTTTTGGTCCATCAAAAACCATGCTTCCATTGCACTTGCATCCAAGAAGTTTGGTTGCAAGGAATTTTGTGTGAGTTTGAGATTGGTAGTGCTTTATCCACAATCATATTTTGTGACAACCAAATTTCTATCAAGATCTCAATGGATCCAGTTCATTGCTAGAGGACCAAACATGTTGAGATCCACATGCACTACATTAGGGAGTTGGTGCATGACAGGACAATTGTTCTGCAATACTGCCCCACAGATGAGAATATTGCAGATATTTTAACCAAGAAAGTTACTGAGAAAAATTTCACTTACGTCCCTTCAGTGTTGGGGGTGATTTCATCAGGGTGACTAGTTACTTATTTAGTGTTCAGCTTGAGGGGGGGGTTTCCCAATGGGTTTTCCCCTTTTCCTCACTTAGCATTATTTTAAGCATTTTAGAGTTAATTTTTGTACATGGTGACCTATGGCATTTGTTGAAGGGGCCCTAACATTTTTTTTTACTCCTCCACATGAGTATAGCTTAAGGGGGGGTGTTAGATTCATTATCCAACCCACACACCTTTATTTCGTCAATTTGGCCTAATTATCCACTTATCCTAAGTTATTGACTCAAATAAATGACATCAGCATCAACACCAACATACTCCTTCAATCATGGAGTCCAGCTAATCCTTCTCCTTCAATCAAGGAGGCTAACTAGGCTTCCTCCTTCAATCAGGGAGAAAATGTGGGTTGTTTTTCTTGTCATAAATGCACCAATCAGTTAACTGAATTTTGTTTCACCCAACAATTATTTAAAGTCAGTTGGAAATGTGCCTTCCTCATCTATTTGTCTATTTTGGGATGATTTGAGTTGACTAGAGTGATTTAAGGTGCCTCCAACAACTTCTGGTGACTTAGCTCAGTTCAATTCACTTCATCAGAGCTGGCTTGAGTTAGATATGCACCCCCACCTACTGATTGACATGCAGTTGAGTTCTATTCAATTAGATCAGTCATTACTGAATCTGATTCAGTTAGGGATCAATTAGAGTCAATTATGGTTGTGATTAGTGGTTAACCGATGTGTCTAGTGTGGCTAACTGACAGCTAAGCCACTCTCATGTATGCAATTCGAATGACCTCCTTGGGATTAGAATTGTCTAGCTATTCATGATAGTGTATCACATTGTATCTCTAATTTTTATTTTTGAATACATTCTTACAGCTACAACTACTAATTGCATTGTGTTTCATGTCAAATTTATGTGCAATTGATTCTGAATATTCTGTGAGTTGTTCCTTGGTCCTCAGATTATTGTGACTCAATTTTCATACCCTTTAAATAGAAATATATCATCATTCCTCTGCCAAATCTCAAGACCTACGAAGTAGTGCATAATACCTAAGTCTTTCATCTCAAATTATGAGGTAATCTCCCTCTTACACTCAACAATCAAATTTTCCTCTCTAGTGATGAAAAGATCATTGACATACAGAACCAGTATCAGAGGCTGGTTCTCCACTACTTTGAAGTACAAGATGGAATCTGCATCACTTTTTAAGAAACCCAGTTTCTGAAGGTAACTGTCTATTCTAGCATACCAAGCTCAAGGAGATTGTTTTAACCCATATAGGGCTTTGATCAACTTGCATGCATGGGACTCCTTCCCATGTATCACAAAACCATCAGGTTGCTCAATGTAAAATTCTTCCTCAACCTCACAATTGAGGAAGGAAGTCTTCATATCCATCTGGTGAAACTTCCAGTCTAATACTGATGCAAGTGAAATAATATATTTGATATTAGTATACCTGGCCACTACAATAAAAGTATCCTCATTGTCAATTCCCTCTTTCTGAGAGAATCCAACAAATTTGTCTTTGAACTTGTACACACTACCATCTGTAGCATGATTTATCTTGTAAATCCATACGGAAGTAACAATTGAATTCCTCTTAGTTCTAGGAATATTATCCCAAACATCATTCTTAAGAATAAAATTATACTCCTCTGTCATAGAATCTTTCCATACTTATTGTTGTGCATCCTCTTCATATGATGAAGGCTCAGAGTCACTGATGATACTCATCAATTCAACATATCCTAAATATCTATCAGGTTGCATGCACTTTCTGGAAGTCTCTACTGGTGCTCCATGCTTCTCAACATCTATCAATATATCACAGCACAATGCTGGCCTCCTCTTTATAGGAGGTTCGTTAACTAGTTGAACTGGTTCATCAATGGCAAGTAAGTCGGTATGCTCTACTGGATGACCCCTCTATATCTCAAAAGGGGAAGAATCATTCTCATGATCTTCTAAAGTAGGAATATTAGCCTCCTCTTTATTTGGATCAAATTCAACCTCTTTTGACCATTTGAATGTTCCTTCCTCATGGAAATTCACATCCCGACTCACCTCAACATGTACATAAATTCTGAATGCTATGGAGGTCTCACTGTAGCCAACAAAATTTCCCTTCTTTCCAAAAGTTTCTATCTTAGTTCTCTTTTCTTTTGGACTGTGAATATACACAAGACATCCAAAAATCCAAAGATGTGATATGTCTGGTTTTTCACCAGTGAACACCTCTTCAGGTGTTTTCTCATTAAGAACTGCATGTGGACTTCTATTCTGAATCATGTACCTTGTTGTACTAGCATCTTTTGCCCATAAATACGCATAAATATACTAATAATGTAACATGTCTTTTGTAGCCTCACAAATAGTTCTATTCTTTCTCTCAACAAACCCATTATGTTGTGGTTTGTAAGGACTTGTTAATTGTCTACATATCCCTGCATCACTACAAAACTCATCAAAGGAATTTGATTTGAACTCTCCTCCATTATCATACCTTAGGGCATGAATATCCCTACTTTTCTGGTTTTCTACTAAGGCTTTAAAATATTGGAATTTACAGAAGGTTTCACTTTTGTCTTTCATGAAGTAAATCCAGGCCTCATGGGAGAAGTCATCAATAAATAAAACATAGTAAAGGTACCCATTGAGGGAAGGGGTAGACATGGGTCCACACACATATGAATGTATTAAGTCAAGGATTGATTTAGATCTAATATGGATTCTAGGAAATTGTTTTTAACATTCTTTCCTAAAGCACAACCTTGACAAATAGAATCATGAACATAATCGAAACCAGGAATACCTTTCACCATTCGTTGCAAACCAGGAAGTGATATGAAGTCGAAATGTTAGAGTATCCTATGCCAAAGATCCCATGGGATGATAGTATGATGTATCATGATTGAAATAAACTTTCTTGGGACCTTGTAAATTCCTCCTTCTTGAACTCCAAAAATAATAGCAGTATCAAGGTTCTGGTTCTTTAGCCATGAGTATGCTTGATTCTCCATGAAGATCACATGGAAGCCTTTATCTTCAAGGATAGAAACAGAGAGAAATTTTTTCTTCAATCCAGGAACATACATAATTTAATCCATATTTAGTGTGTCTCTTGAATTTAACTAGAAGGATGTGGATCCAAATCCTTGGATTGAATATATAGAATTGTCTCCCAATTCCACTATGCAAGAGAATTGCTTCTCCTTTAGGTTAGACAGTGCACCCTTGTACCCTAACATGTTCTTGGAAAAAACACTATCGATCAACCATGTATATTCTCCTATGATGATGGATATGGAAAAAGAAGAGACAAGACGATACTCTCTTCTAGTCTCTTTCTCTTCAAGTGCAATCTTAGGCGGAGTTTCTTCTACGATAGTGGAGGCATGAACCTCTCCTTCATTATTATTCTTTTTATTGAACTCCCTTGCAAAGTGAGATTTCTTTCCAAAGTAGAAGCCTTTAAACTTTGATTTTTCAAATTTCTTTGTAATCTGTTTCTTCTTTGAGTGAAATAATTTCTTGGGAGTGAAAGGCTTCCTCCCTTTCTTAGTTCTAGCCATGAGAGCTATATTCTCTTATTTAGTGTGGACCACTTTGTTATGGATGCACCCTTCTTATTGAATGCAATCATGCTAGATTCTTTCAAATTGGGCTTCTCTTCTCTTCCATTTACCGCAGCAAGAAAGGTCTCCCATGAGGAAGGTATCCCATCAATGGCGTTTTGGAGAAGATCATCATCATCTGTCTCCACACCGATTCGTTCTAGTTGATCCTTCACTTGTGAGATATTCGTGAATAATCATGCCATGGTATCATCCTTCTCCATCTTCATGTTTCACAACTTGTTATTCAAATCCCTCTTTTGAGTAGGGGCCTTCTTCTCATAGAGATTTGTGAGTGTGTCAAAACACTTTTTTGTCATATTCAATGGTGTGAGCACTGACATGAGGTTGTCCTTCACATTTTCATATATGATCTGCTTTTCATTTTCTTGATTCCTTTTGTAATTTGTAATTCCTATATTTGTAGTGCTATCTTCGATCACGGAGGTCACAAAAGATTCAAAATAATGTTCTTCAAGAATATTGAACACCCTCGCCTTCCATGTATTGAATTTGGATGTTCAATCAAGTCTATCTTTTGGTTGGATAGATATAGAAGCCATTTCTTAAAGCTCTTGCTCAATGCTTCAATATCTATGGAGGCTTATAGTGTTTACACAAAAATAATCTTTTGCACACCCTTTCTCTGATAGCATGTTAGTGATTGAGAAAAATATGAATATAATTTGAATTTAAAACTTTAATTCACAATAACAGTGCATATAAATTACATCAATAATCCAAATATGTAAATCAAACCATAGAACACATGATATATTCTAGGAAAACCCTCCACTTATTCAGAGGATGAAAAACCCAGCAAATGATCTTAGAGTATGATTTATAAGTAGTAGAGAATGATTACAACACAATAGCATATTGCTTTCACCAAGAGAACAAGAGAGAGGAGATCAAATGGAACACTGTATATAACTCTCCAAGAGCATAGCACTTTAATAACAATTTAGATTAGGCTTTAAAATAAAAATAGAATATTTGCATGCATAAGTAACTTTTTAACACTTAGAAAAACGAACCATATCCAATCATGCACCCCCATTGATTTGGTTCCAAGATGGCACTCCATAATTAGCTACCACTAGAAGATATGCACCCTTACTGACTTAGTTCCAGGTTGGAAATCCACAATTATCTCCAAGAAGAATATATGTGTATTACATTAATTAAATAACTCTAACTGAGTTGTTAACTGTGTGTATTGAGATGAACTGAATGGAACTATGTGCAACTGAATGGAACTGAGTGTAACTGCATACAATCGAGTGTAACTGAACTGAACTGAATGGAACTGCATGCAGCTGAATGTAACTGAACAGAATTGAATTTAAATGAACATAACTAAATGTAACTAAACATAACTAAATGTAATTGAACATGACTGAATGTAACAGAACAGTAACTAGATGGAACTGCATGCAACTAAATGTAACTTAATGGAACTAGTGCTTATCCATTAGTGTTAATTTCCAACAATCACTTGCATAAATTAAGGATTTGATTCCTCAATTAACTGAACTTTGTTTACCATAACTAATACTCAACTGATATCTAATCAATTTGAGTTCACTTGGTGGAAACATGGGCAATTTAGATTCTCTCTCTATCTTTGTGCTTATATTAAATATCACTACATGGTCCATATGTGTTTTCATTAATTAATCATCTATATAATGCCATACTCATAAGATTGTTTTTTAACCTATGATCATATGTATTACCCTAGGTCATATAGTCACATGCTAATGTAAATCACTCTAGGGGTAGCTAATCCATAAAGGAGACTTGTATCACATGTTGACCATGTCTAGCCATACATCACATAGTATATCTACTTTACACAACAAAGTACCCCACCTCACAACATGAGGATATTTGTATAACTTGGTATTACTCACAAATCTACTATCTTGATATTACCCACAAGACTAGATAATGACTCGTGATGCTATAATATCAACATGTATGTATGTATGTATGTATGTATGTATGTATGTACACAGACACACATATTGATTTCTACATGGAATAAAAGATATATGATTTTTTTTAAGAAACTATATAACTTATGTTAATATATTTATATTTATTGATAATTTAATAAAATATACCCCATCTAAGTTAATGATGAATTTTATCAAATTTTATATGGTCTTGTCAAAAAATTTCTAAATTACAATCATTGAACATGAATACAAGCACAAACCATGTTACATTACTTGGAAAGGCTACATGAGTCCAAAGTAGGCACTTGACCTCTTTGAAAAGGAAAACTTGTAAGGGAAAGGTTGAAAGAATATGCTCATAATATTAGTTATTGTTAGAGGAGATCTCATCGTGGATAAGATGGCAGGAAAGCAATGCTTTATAAGATATTGTAAAAACAAGTCTTTGTTAGAAACCTGAAAATGGAATTTCAAAGTCCACTTATATGTCATTTTTTTGTAATCATGTGTGTGTACACACATATTAGGTTTCTGTAAATTTAAGTCTTGTATCATATATCTAGAGTCGTGTCCCAACTAGACAAGGCACAATATGGTCCTATTATGCTTGGTTTGTGACTTTGAAAGAACCAAGTAATCTCTTGTTGGACTTTCAATTGATCATAACCTTTTAAATTAATTTTACCCAAAATGGTTTCCGAATACCCCCTTGATATGATATAATTTTCTTATCCTATCTGCCATTTCGATTGTCAATAAATTTCCATTTCTGATTTGTTTAGGGATTACAAATGCAAGCTAGGTTGATGGTTGTTAATTGGTAGCACATAAGTTTATTTACTTGTAACAAAATATATGTGATTTTTTCAAATAAGAATATAGAGCTTACATTATAAAAAATATAGCCCTGGAGCATGTTAACGAAATGTAACTTCATAAGATATTCTATTGTGCCTTTTATTGTATTTTTATTATTCCTACTTTCGGATATGTTATTCCTTCGTTCGAAGATGTCATTGATGTAATTGGTCATCATGTAAAAGTCACGAGGTAAAGCCTCCATTGTAACTTGGGTCAATAGAAATGCTTAGAATCTAGGTTCTTTATCATATTTTGATACATAGTATACCTATCATATAGATTGGGGTTAGCTATGTGTACTGCAGTTAGTACTATATAAGCTAAGTGTATTTTTCAAATAGAGGCTACCTGTTGAGGAGTAGCGTAACTTTGGATACTACCTACTAGGATGAAAGACTTGAAGCATATGGTTGTTAGGTGTTAATAGTCAAGCTTTATGAAAAACCCTATGTATTATGATAGAACACCTTGAGATGAATTTTTACTTCATTGAATTCATGGTCATGTAAAAAGAAATTTTAGTACATAGCTACTGATGAGAATATTGCAAATTTGTGAACAAGCCACTGTCACTGACAAAGTTGATATACTTATGAGATAATCTTGGTATGACATGCAATTCCTGGTTAATCATAGAATGTCTCCCTCGCTGAGAGGGAGTCTTGTTTGTACAACATCAGGAGTCATTCTCTGAGACTTGCGTTGTATCAAGTTAGGGACTTGTGTGGTATCATGTCAGGACATTGTGTTGTATAAAAGTCCTAATATATGTCCTCATGTATTGAGGTTGAAATTTTTGTGTTCTGATCATGTGTTGTATCAATATTGAAATCTTGTATCAAGACTAGTCTTGTGTTGTATCAATACTGTGGGATTGTTTTGTATCAAGTCAATGATTCTCATAGACGATACCCTATGAGAATGAATCTCTAGTTATGGATATGGACTTGTGTTGTATCAATTCATGTGGTTATACTATGCGATATATTTATATTCATTGTCACCGAGTGCTATAAGAGTCCTTTAGGGCTTAGCTACCCCTATAGTGAATTACTTTAGCATATAACTATATGGCCCAGGGTAAAATATATGATGATCGGTATGGAGTAATTCTTCTGAGTATGATATAATAAGATGGATAAATGATTACTACACATATTCACCATGCATTAATTAATTAATGATAATGAGATAAATCATAGAGAAAGAGATATTGATTTTTCCCATGCAAATATCTGAGTCATGCACTCAAGTTATAAAGCTTCAATTAACTATGAATGTCTCAATTGGTCACTTAGTCAAAGAATTAGTTGAAATATTAATGAATGTAATCAGCTAAGTAAATAAGAGCTCAATGTTCATCAGTCAGCGTGCATTAGTTAACTAAAGAGATCCATGCAAAAGTTAATAATAGAATTTGTGCATGTATGAAACCGTTATGGAGAGAAACTTCCTATGGCTTGGGGTTTATCACAACAGATAGCTAGACACAAGAAATCAATCATTTCCCCAATATGCAAGAGAAACCACACATCTAACACTAAGGGACCTTGAATCATACCTTATTCCGGAAGGTTGAAGTAGATCCCCGTTGAGCTTTTTCCAATCCCTCTTGCGCTAACAATTTACTCTCAACAACAGCAAACAAGAAAATCATGCTATATAATATGGTGTTAGATCTACTCTAGCATATATAATCAATAATGTATAAGAAATTAAACATATCCATTGATTAAATATTCGGATTCAAATGCACATTATTGGATAGGAAAATATATTTCTATTAATCAAATCAGAGATTACACAAGTGACAACCTCTGTCACCACGTCTACGAACCGGAGAAACTGAGTCCTCCACCTGAGCCTCCATCACCTCAATCCTCCATATCTCAATAGCAAGCTCACAAGAAAAGGCAAGATTGGGAAGAACAAAAAGTGTTCCAAAGGGGAAAAGGGATGAAGACTCAAGTATATGCAAGCTATGGAAACAATAAACTATAGTTTCGTTGCTCTTCAATTCCTCCTCCTAAATGTATCCAAGGGGTTCCTTATATAGCACTCCAAAGGGGTAATGGAGGGTCGAATCTGAGTGATCTCAAGGAATATGGAAGGCCAAGAGTCAGGATCTTTGGACTCATCCAACGAAAAATCCAAAATTGTTTGGCTTTATGCACACATCCCAATGTATGCGGGTTTCAGGTAAAAAGTTGCTTGTACATGCGAGTATGGGTTTAAAATTCACGTACAGCAATAAACAGGGGTTTTTAGGGATGAACTTGGAAACATCAAAGTATAATATCAGTCTATGGGGTCTAAAGAGTCTGCAGAGGGATAGGTAAGGCCATAAATATGTGATCAACCATGTGTGGTAAATCAGCTATAACAGACGCCCTCTAATGTGTGAGGTCATAGAGGTAACATGATGGATGAAACACATTATAAAATCCATCCTGGAAGTGGAGTGATGAAGAACCAGGTGGAAGAACTAGCCATCCATCAGTATATTATAATAATCAATCTCTGCATGTGAGTGCAAATACATATAGCAATCCCGGATACGTAAGAATACAATGGCCATGAATAGGTATGACATACAAAATGTGACATGTGTGGTCATATCCACGTACAATATATAATAGATCAGAATCTCCATGATGAAGATATACAATGGATCAGGATATCTATAGAAACTAAAGATATACAATGGATAAAGATCTCCATAATGGTTGAAGATATCTGACATACACTGGAATCAAACCACGAGAGATAAAACCCCAGGAACACTGTCATGATCAAGGAGGTAGCATATGTGGAACGCCACCAAGCTGGAATGCCTTCTACACAAACTGCTACGAGTACATATCCTACTATGCGAATAGAAGTGTCAAGGTCGAACATAGTAGTCCATCGTCTGATTATCGGTAATTGATGTATATCATTAACAGACACGAGATCACCCACCAATAATGAAAATGGGAATCAAGGTATAGAGTGCAATCTAACAAGTGTGAATAGATTTTTTGAGGTCGAACACTTGGAAGAATCCATTGATTAGGGGACATTGATGTATTCCCAAAATGATCAATGGCAAGAGAACCTACCACTAATGACTGTAAGTATCAAGGCACTCAAATGACTTTGTACTCCTATTCTATAATAAATGATCTGATGTCGATGGAATGGAATCCACTAGAAGGAGGGAATTAAGGCATCCCCCATCAACCAACACGAGGTACTCAACAATGTTGTATAATTTGGAAGAACTCGAACAAGATGTCCACAAACCAGTAACAGTATCGAGAATGGCCGACATGCAAAGTCAAGCTAAATGAGGAATGGTCGACTTAGGCTTCAACTTCCTTTGAACAAGAGCATAAAAGTGAATGGTGACTGAAGGTAGGCAGCATGGACTCAATATGCAAACTGGGACATCTCTGTGACACAGGAGGCATCAACAGAGGCTCCATAGGGACTGGAAGCTTAACCAATCGGTGGAGATAAACTCAGAGTAACGAGTACAGCTCCGAAAGTCAAACTAATAACCCAACCAATGGATGTGATATACAGTGATCTATTCAAAGGTGACATGACTCGACTGCTGCTAAAGATAACATCTTTTCATGTCCAAATTTTCGGTTTTTAAATGTTTTTGGAATTTTTCAGATATTTTGAAAAGCTTGAAAAGAATAAAAGTTATTTATAGTTACAAATATAGGAGGAGACGAGTGTCAATGGACAAGTAAACTAGTTCCAAGTAGTGGAACATACCTATGCTCAATGCAAGGAAATACGTGCAAGATAACGACACTTGGGGGAAGGTCACCTCCCAGTAAAAAATGGGGAATAAAGCTGCAAAAGATATATAAAAAGGCTCTTCTTGGATATACATGAGACAAGCTCAGTGGGCTATATGGCTGATAATCAAAGTTAGTAAGCCGGCATAAGGCTCAATAAGGAAATCAAAAATCATGATAATGCAATTACAACTTGACATATACAAGGTAGTCCCGGGGGAATGGCCAGCATAGAGTTCAAGAGGAATATGAAGCTCTTTCTCAAAGACATGGTGGGACAAAAAGGACTCCCACAACCTAAAGGAGAAATGTCGCCATGGGTACCAAATGCAATATGGGATCTAACTAGGGTACCCATGTATGGGAAATCTCTACCATTCACATAACGCCACTTCTAGTAGTATAAAGAAGGTTCTGCGACATCATGGAATGGGTTTGTATCTAAGGTTAAGATGAAATAGTCATAAGGTCATGAAAAATGCAGGCGGATGTGAAATACTAACCTATATGCCAGTTTAGACATGATACTTGTAATAGACATGAATGGCTTGAAGTCTCGAAGAGAGAGTGCACAAATAATGGAACCTACATGACGATAATATTAGTCCAAAACAACTAGAAATAATCAATAAAGATTCCAAACTATAGGATATAGGGAGGATTGATCATGACAATGCATTCAAAGGAAGTGTCCACTGCCACCCCCATGAGAATGACCATTGGTGTAAAAACTAAGTGAAGGGAATAAAAATCCTCCACAAATGGAGTAGAGGATGGAATATGAACATTCCCAAATCCATGAGCATGATAAGGGGCTTTGATTCCCCCAAGTCTGACACCATGGTCCATACTAGGACCAAGGATGGGTGAAAGAATACTAGGAATGCTGAAAATAAAAGGATCCAAAATCAAGAGAGCATAAATATACTTAAGTAACCACGATCCCAAAGGCCAACTAGTGCACAAAGAGCACACTCCTAAGAAAATCTACAGCCAAAATACAAGTAAACCAAGGGGAGGATATGTGAGCTCCCGAATGTAACAGGTATGTCTCTCCTACGAGAGGCTCAAAACTCCCATATACTACAAGCAGAGGTATGTAACCAATTATAGTGTCCCTTAGCTTCAATGCATATAGCGACTGTGTTTTCTAACCCCTGCCTGGCCAAGAAACTCACAAAATAACCTCTACAAGTACCCCTGTGATACCTAGGCAAGGAAACTAAGGTCACCCCAATATAATCAATTCTCTAGCAGGTAGTTCCAAGCAGGATTGACCATATGGGAAGGGTAGCAAAGCCCGAAACTCCCGAAAGATCCCCCAAATACGAATATGATCCTAGAAATATCTTCGGTGCTCACAAAAGTGACCAAGGGCTATCCCAATCATAATCGTGCACACTACCTCGCGCTTAACTCCTGTGTAAGAGGAGCATCCTGAGAAACACTAATTATACCAAGGATTTCACTATCTCACCTAGACAGACACTTACTTGTTGTGTTTAGTGGCCTTGGAGAATTGACTCACAATGAACTATTCCAAGACCCTAAAACCTATTCTTGTTGATGCACCTTAAAAAAAAAGTTTAATTCATTTCAATAAGAATTGATTTTAGTTGGTTGTGATTACTCAAAGGGTAAATGGTCGTGCAACCAATGAATTTATGACTCAACAGTAAAGTAAATATGCACACCTAACAATCAATGCCAAATGCAATGTGTAGAATGAAGAATAGGGTATGCCACTACATGAGATGCACAATTTTTCCTTTCCAAATGCAAATGAAATCCTTCCTACATGAAAGCCTAAACACAACTCTCATCCAAGCAATCCAATGCAAGTACCTCCTCAAATCCATATGCAAAAAAAGCAACTACTTTTCATTTTCAATATAAAAGATTGAAAATGCAATAAAAGCCACTAAAGCTCTCAATCTCTACAGCAAGTATAAGACACAATCCCAGCAAGACACCGAGTCTAAAATTCTAATGCACTAATGGCAAAAAGAAAAAGTAGATAACTAACTAGAACTACTTTCAAAGAAAATTCAATGAAAAAGCGGCTTATTGTCACAAAAGAAGCAAGCAACAAACAACATCAAAACCCAGGAAGACCCAACCACACTCACAACCCACACAACAACTTCCCACAACATCAAACTCGACCAAAAGGGAGGATGTATGTGACTTTATAAAGAACAACAATGTATGTATGTGACTTTTGGCCAAATACCTGCATGTATATATGTATTTTGGCCAAAAACCTGCATGTATATGTGACTTTTGGCCAAAAACTTGCATATGTACACGAATTTTAGCCAAAAACCTATGTATACATAGAAGACAGTGGTAAGAAACATGACAAGAGTCAAACCAATCTGGGGGAGTGTCAATGGATGAACATACTACTAAGTGTGACATAGAAATGGGGAGAAACAGAGAGCAAGTCAAGAATATCAAGCACATTGTGCCCCCAACCCCAAAGAAAAAAAAAATAGGAACCTCCCCAGTAAGGTCTCCAATTCTGTTACGGAGAGAAACTTCCTATGGCTTGGGGTGTACCACAATAGACAGCTAGAACATGAGAAATCAATCCTTTCCCAATATGCAAGAGAAACCAAACATCTAAAACTAAGGGACCTCGAATCATACCTTATTCCGGATGGTTGAATTATATCCCTATTGAGATTTTTCCAATCCTGCTTGCGCTAACAATTTCCTCTCAACAACAGCAAACAAGAAAAGCATGCTATATAATATGGTGTTAGTTATACTCTAGCATATATAATCAACGATGTCTAAGCAATTAAAAATATCCATGGATTCAATATTCACATTCAAATGCACATTATTGGATAGTAAAAGATAGTTCTATTAATCAATACAGAGATTACACAAGTGAGAACCTCTGTCAACACATCTACGAACTAGAGAAACCAAGTCCTCCACCTAGGCCTCCACCACCTCAATCCTCCATCTCTCGATAGAAATCTCACAAGAAAAGGAAATATTGGGAAGAACACAAAGTGATCCAAAGGGACAAAGGGATGCAGACTCAAGTATATGCAAGCTATGGCAACAATGGACTATAGTTTCATTGCTCTTCAATTCCTCCTCCTCAATGTATCCAAGGGGTTCCTTATATAGAAATCCAAAGGGGTAATGGAGGGTCGAATCTGAAAGATCTCAAGGCATATGGAAGGCCAAGAGTCAGGATATTTGGACTCATCAAAGGAAAAATCCAAAAAAAATTGGCTTTATGCACACATCCCGATGTACGTGGGTTTGAGGTCAAAAGTCGCGTACAACAATAAACAGGGGTTTTTAGGGATGAAATTGAAAACATCAGAGTATATTATCAGTCCATGGGGTCTAAAGAGTCTTCAGAGGGACAGGGAAGGCCATAAATATGTGATCAACCATGTGTGGTAAAATCAGCTATAACAGACACTAATTGTGAAGCACCAAATACATTCAATTAAGTCTCCTAAATTTATAATCATGCATTCAGTTAATGATTGAGTTTAGTTTAATCAGTTTACATTAAGTTCAATCAATTAACATATAGTTCAAGTCATTTCACTTTCAGTTTAGTCAGTTAACATCCATTTCAAGTTAGTTAACATTCAGTTTAGTCAATTCACTTTTAGTTCAAATAAGTTAACATTCAGTTCAAATCAGTTAACATTCAATTCAAGTTAGTTAACGTTTAGGTCAAGTCAATTAACATTGATTTCAAGTCAATTAATATTCAGTTCAAGTTAGTTAATACTAAGTTCAAGTCAGTTCACTTTCAATTCAAGTTAGTGAACATGCAGCTAAATATAATTAAGGAAAGGAAGAGTGATAATGTTTCCATGGAGGGAGTTATAGTTATCTCCTCCTTATGAATGTGTTATGTGGTTATCTCAGTGTGTTTGTTGAGCCTCCTATGCTATGCCTTTTGCATGTTAGGGTTTTTTCTTGTTATTAATATGCTAGGAATATGTCAAGTTCAATACAGTCGAACACAGTTGTTTTTGTAGGGTTACATTGGATCTGTCTTCTCTACTTATTAGGTGATATCTCTTATCAAGAAATATGCTTATGTGTTGTAATCCATTCTCTGCAAATCTATCTATCATACTCAAATAATTGTTGGATTTTCCATCCTCCTTGTTTAGAGGGTTTTCCTAGGGTATATCTTGTCTCTTATGGTTGAATGTTTTATGTATATGATTTATGAAATTCATAAGTGCTGAAATTGTTCGGTAAAATATTTAAAGTTCAAGAATCTTTGATTTTTCTCAAACATCAACACAACTCACCAATGAGTAGAGGTTCTCGATGAAGGAGAGAATCCTCGAAATGGAGTTTTGATAGCCAAGAAGGAGCCAACCATTGAATGATTTAATGTAGGTAGTACATGGATTAATGAGGATTAAGAAATCATGACACTTGTATGTTAGATATCGTGTCTGGGTGAAGCCCAATAACATCATCATGAATGCATAGTTCATGTAGGAGGACAAATATCAAGGATCCAAGGAGACGGTACAAAAACGGGAAGCTTCTAGAGCAAGAGGAAGCTAGGGGAAGGTTTGAGAAGCTGTTAGAGAAGAGAAGAAGCCTCTAGAGTGGAAGATAAATATTTTGATTGAAAATAGGAGGATAAAGAATAGAAGTATAAGAAGGATGGATAGAGAGAGGAAGAGAAGAGAAGAAGAAAAGAGAGAAATGAAATATTGAATTAGAAGGAACACTATAGAGAGGAAGAGATGAAACCATGTAAAGGAACACAAAAGCCAGGAGAAGGAAAAGAGTAAACATGGAAACAAACTCTGTGGATATTATATTGCTTAGCTGAGACTCAGACCAACAAGACAAGAGTTTGTGTGTTTTTGTTGTTTTAATATTTTTTTGAATAAACTTTCACATTGAACAAGTCCAAGAGATTACTTAAACTAGTTACCAACAATCTTGTTGTGTATTTGGATAATTCCATTCCAAAAAATTTCACATTGAAAACATACATAAATATATTGTTTTCCTTTAATGTAATTATGTTATTTTATTCTAAAATAGTACGTAAGAAAGACTAATTTTTGGTAGAGAATAAATCTAGCTCATCTTGTAAGGTCCTCTAACCTTTATCTTATTGTTGTACACTTTTTGCATAGGTCATTCATTCTATCACACATGATTGGAATACCATCCCTTCCTAGGATCACTACCTACATAAGACCCATAGTGCTCATTAAGCACATATAACATTGATCTATATCCTTAGATTTTATACTATATTGTGTTATATAATAACTCTAGGTCATTTTTAATTTTACTTAGTTTGGATATAACAATATAAATAAAAAAATCCATAAGCAAGTAATTTCATGAATATTTTTCATGGTAATATTTAACGATTTATTGCCCATGAGGTGTAGAATAGATGGTGAATGGATGTATTGTTAAGGCACTCCTTGTGTTCGATCACCAATTCGAAACTCCGTGGGTACTAGCTTACAAAAAAAGTAGTTAATTATTTATAATAAAAAGGTTGTGGTTGAACCATATAATTAGAGATATAAGAAAAGGGTAGGAATTGTGACCATGCATCTAGTTCTTCATGTGAAAAAGTTCCATTCAATTTTTACATTTACTTCCAAAAACTTCTTGAATCGAAGAATCTAAAGATTTTTCCTAATAAAAAAAAATGATAATACATAAGAATAAACCATTATTTAAGCATATATTTAATGATTCATTGAATGGACAACATTTCTCAAATCCACCTTTGTTGTAGCACCATCTCATCACATTTCCTTGATGACAAGGGTGCATGGAAGGTCCATTGATTCTTTAGCTACATGTGCAAGGAGGACAAAAATAATTTTCATTATAGTTAATTTGGGTAGGTCACTTGAAACTAATTCTATAGAAGTATCCATGGGAAGATGCCAAAAATTCACAAGAGATTAATATTGTCTGCCATTTTTCTAACTAGGGATTATAAGTTGTTATGGAAGAGACCATTTGAACTTACTTCGCTTGGTGAATTTTCATGAAAACTTGAGTTTTTGCTTACCATTCTCACCATGTAATTATTTTCTCACTTACTTTGTAACATCTCAAAATTTTGTATATAAAAAAAATAGTAATGGTCTAACCATATGATATCTCAATTTTACTCTTAATTTAAAGCATATAGTTACGACACACAAAAATGTGACTTAGGTCTAACTGCAACAAAAATTTAACTAAATCATATGATATTTAAATGATGTTTAGTCTTTTATCCATTCAAACATAAATATTTGTTTACAATGATAATAAGTTGTGATTTATTATTATGACGACACTACTTCTCTTGTGAAAGAATGTCACTTTTCTTTCTATCGGTTAGATTCGTTTTGCTTGCTAGTTATTCTCTAGATTTACTTGTTAAATTTCTTATTAAGTAGGAAGCTAGATGGATTCCATGTCTTACTTGGCTTTCAGGATAAAGAAAAACTACTGTGATCTTCTTACAGGTGACGAGTTGTGTTAGATTACTTCTATTAACATATTATGAGCCTGCTAAGGGGATGCAAGGCTAAATAAAACAAAAAGGGCATATACTTATCCTAAGATCAAGCATGAACACTAAATCCTATGGTGAAATTCTATAGATTATAGACTATAGAAAAGTGGGTTGACAATTTGAATTGAAAGGGTATGGTGCCAAGCCATGTGATGGATTTAAATTTTTCGGCTGGAAAGCGTGTAATTTTTTTGAAAACCCTAGGGATTTTGTTGTTCATTGATTCTCCTTCCCGGTCTTGTTCTTATGTTTTTGTCTTTGCAATGAAAAGGAGAGGAGAAGATCCAAGCTCTCGGCCTCCATGCCTTTGGCCTCACTCTCAACTCTGTAAAAACACCATTCTATTGCTAGAAAATTCATGGCTTGATGTCTTGCACTCTGTAAGACATTATGGAGTGTTTTCATACTAAAATTTTGTGTAAGTAAAAGGATCATCCTCAACAACATAGGTAGTGTCCCTCTAGTTAAAGATATACCTTCTTAGGGTTCTTTTCCATGAAAAATAATGATTACGAAAAATAACCTTGTACTATTACAATGCAGGAGGATTCAGATGAATTACTGCATGGACGAGGGAACCAGTATTCGTTGCTAGCATGTGGTCTTGTAAGACATGGAACCCCCATTCCTTTCTCTTATGACTCTGTTGGTATGTCTCTATTGTGCATGCTGTGGTTGGGTTTGCAATCTCCGAGATGGAATCGTTTTTTTGTTGAACTCGTAAACCCTTGTAGTTCTACATATTGAATCTTCAGTAGTTTATGAAATTAGTATCCCCTAACCGTGGATTCTAAGGTGAATGTAATGGAAACATTACTTGTTTATTTTTGTTAAAATGAGGAACTTGCAGATTTTAGTGAAAAGAATGGTTTCACCATGCTTTCTAGCATAGTTTCCTTCACGTTCTAAAATTTGTAAATGCGTGGTTTATTTTAAACAAAAACTTCTGTAATGGTTTGTTGTAAGATTACGCAGTGTTTTTTATTTCTTCATTTTTCTTTTATCAATTTACAAAGACTCCCAGTCTAACTGTCATTTTGATGTTAACTCTGTAGTTTTTCTTTTAAATCTTCTTAAGGCCTGGACGGTCCTTTAGCACATATGGTAAAATTAGTTTCTAAGTTTTTTCTAGTTAAAGTCATGAGTCCATTTATGGATAGTATGGTGGTTAACTTGTACTATTAAGGCCAAGAGGCCATTTTTCTATTTCTTTCATTTATTTTTACAATATAGAGCAATGCTCTCTCGTGGTAATTTAGTGGGTTGTTCTCCCTTTGTGTCGTGAGACGCTCGTGTCAACCGTGAATGGATTCACATTTTCCTCAACTATACATTTGTTTTATTACTTGTGGACGTAACCGTCCCTATGGGTTTCAAACTCAGGTTCATAATAGAATTGGAAGTTTTTAAAGAAAAAAAACTCTCTGTTTACGTAATGTGGAATTGTTAAGTACATGACAATCTGTATTTATGGTTTTACTGATTGTTCTTAAACTAAGATCCATAGGGAAAAATGCTTCAATAGTAAAATGAAATGATTCTAAAAAGGTTGTTTCTCCTACGGCAAACTTGCCCTTAAGGGTTTCGATCTCTATTAATGAATTAATGGTATTTAGAAAATATAATGATATTTTTCCACATCTGTGCGAAGAATTTGATGAATGGTTTAATGTTTTGATTTTGGCCTTTACCTGAATGTAGATTTAGGATTTCTTGTTTTGGCTGTAAAGGCCTTGGCAGGTTTCGACATCGTGACCTGTTGGGCCAAGGATTTTTCCATTTTTCCATCACTTATCGACATATATTGCATCCCTTTTCTTCCCATTATCGCCCATTTATCATTCAATTTTCCATCAATTTGTTGTAACTATGCGTAAAACACCATACTACTTCCCTTGATGTTTTAAGTGGTTAATAATGATTATTTTTCTTTATCTTTGATGAATTGAAGACTATTATGCATAATTTTACTATTGATGGTTTGTGGAGTGATTTGTAACGTATAGGAAACTCACAACTAGTGGTTATATCCTTAACCAAAAATGCATGCTAGATAAGAATACCTTGATTCACGTCTCGATTTGTGGCCATTTACCTGACTCTCGAGGAAATCGCCAAACAAAGCCACGGTTTGCGAAATACAGCTGGTTCTTTGAGAGGGTATTTTCCATATTTACTGTTGTGGTCGATTCCAAAGTTGTTAGCAGTTACAACCATGTTTCAACTGATTACAGATCACAAGTTGGGGATTTGGTTCCTCATTTCCCTAGGATAATTTTATGTATAACTATGTAATCAATCTCATTGAGAGGGAGGAAGACAAAGCAATGTTATGTTGTAGAATTTGATCCATATCTATTTTAATCATTTCATTGTGATAATACATGCTAGAATTTTCTTAATTCTAGAGTTGTATACTTTCATTTTGGATATCCAGATCTGCTCAGTGGAGGAAGGGGCCTCTTCCCTGAGCAGATGTTGGTAGTGTTGATTGTAGGTGTTTTATTTTGTAGATGTGTTTATTTGTTAGTTAGTGCTTTCATTCATTAGATTTATCATGGTTGTTTTTATTATTTAGTTCATGCTTTCATTAGATTTATCATAGTTGTTTTCCTTTTAATTCATCTTAATAGATCATTGACCAACATAGCATTTCTTTCAGATTTATGTATTTAGATATTTCTTCATAAGAATTGATTTTTTTGAAGTGTGATTAGATTTACAGTTTGGATTTATGAATAGGATTGGGGTTTGTTTTCTTTTCAAGAAGGTGTGATCTACTTTATAATGAGTTTTGATTTCATACCAATAGATAACATTTTCAGGTAGAAATTGTGCTCGCATAGATCTTGCATGATAGCTTTGAAATAAAAGACTTCCTTGGGTTTACAATTTATGTTTAGCACTCTGCATGTTAATTTTTAATTAATTGGCATATAGTGGGCCCAACATTTTGGTGTCGCTGCCAGGGAAGTTATCAATCGTGCAAAAGTACATCTGACATTGTTTTGTAGATGCAATGTTAAAGTAGGGCATGTAGGTTGCATGATTACATTTCAACTTATTTTCAATCTTTGGAGCATTAATCTTATAATTCCCCTTAGAGGTGTTGTAAGCACCACCCATTCTACTAACAAGTTGACAGGAAAATTCAAAGGAGGAGCCTCAGAATAACACATCAAGAATATATGAAGAGATGGCAGGTAAGAAATATGGAGAAGTTTTTACCTTCAAATTTCCCATTAGATATCCAGGAAGAGTGGCGTCAAAGAAAAACATACCCCCACATGTTCTACCAAATTTTCACGGTTTGGAAAATGAAGACCCTAATGTATTTTTATTTCAATTTGAAGTACTTTGTAGAGGATATGGTTATTGTGCTAATGATCAAAAGTTGAATGTGTTTCTCCTTACTCTAAAAGGAACAACCCTCTAATGGTTCATGAGCCTCGGTGGGAATTGTATACAAACATGGGAAGACATGAAACATGTATTCTTGAAAATGTATCAATATTATTGCAGGGTCAATGAAGACATCTTCAAAATGACACAAGGAGAAGAAGAGAGTATGGAGGAATACATAGAATGCTTTAAATATAACCTCCAAAAATCCAAACAAAGGAAATTGGGGAATGAGACCTTAAAAGACACTTCTACTCAAGGGAATCCAAGTTGAATATTTAGAAATACTAAATCTGATGGGAACAGGTAATGTATTTCAGCTATCATATGATAATATTTGTGAGTTATGTAGAAGGTATTTAAGAGGAAACTTCAAGATAGGTAATAGTTCTAAGGAACTTTTATCTTTATTTTTTAAATCTTCTGCAAAAACAAGAGTTTTACGAGCTGAAATCAGTAATGTATTTAAAAATTCTAATGTTGATATCAATGATTCAGTAAATTCAGAATTGGTTGTTTTGCAGGTTAAGGAAAAGCATGAGGAATTTGAAGAAATACTTTACCTTAAGTGTTAGAAGAAACATCTTGTAATGGAATGTCCTTTGGATAGTCCCACAATTTTCAGCATTTGTGACTTGAATCATTCCACAGATCATTGTCCCTCCTTACCAAGGATGAAAGAAACATATCAAAGAGATCTGGGAGTTGTATTCAACTCATTGCAACAGTCATGGCAACTGTGGCCTACATGTATGGTTCAAAATTCTATCCCTCCATTTCCTTACTCTCATACTCAATCATTGAATACTCTTCCACCATGGCATCTATTGCAACCTCAATCTAACTCTTACCTACCTTATCCACAAGGTTGGAATGGACTATCTTATTATCACATGACCACTCTCCCTCATGCTACAACACAAATTGGTCCTTCAATATCAACCTCACAAAACAATCCTCTACATTAGCCACATCTATTTTCTCATCAAACTCCTTGGTATCCAACACAATTTCCTGTCCAATCCACCCTCCACCCTAACCATAATAAAGCAATACAATATTCTTATAGTGCTGAACTGCAAAATGTTCCTACATTTCCCTCTTGTTCTACCTCACCTACACCACTGCAAAATGACTTTTCATTATTGCAGAAAATCCATATGAGGCCTGAACATGTTTTAATTCCAATATTTGCAGATGGAGTTTCTTCTAGTCCTTATAAGCAAGCAGACAAGATCAACAAGACACATGTTATATTTGATGAAGAACGGACTTTGAAACCAAAAATTGAAGCATCCTTTACATCATTAGATTCAAATCTCTTATCCATTGAGGAAGATCAGTTTACTAAGGAGCTTCATGGTGTCACATCCATGAGAAATCAAGGGAAAAAATACTATATTGAAGCTTGTTTTAAATATGTCATTGGTCTACAACATCATTCCATACTTCACCAATTCTTGGCGACATCATTTCAAAGGAAAATGATCTCTCATATCCTAGCATTCATAAAGTTATATTTTTCTGTTGGGAGTATGAGCCTGCTTGAGCCACTTCTTCGAAAGTGGCTCCATTGGAAATATGCATGTACTTAAACAATTTTTATATTTCCAAGTAGAATAGGGTAGGATAGAGTAACAAAATAAAACCATGTTTTTTTTTTTAGTTTTTTTTTCGAATAAGTATGCTCTCTTCCCGCGCCTTGTTGCGATCTGGAAGATTAGA
>LPNX010394189.1:141165-193109 GCA_001517045.1 Pseudotsuga menziesii
GGCTTTTTACAAATAAGATGACAACTCTTTTTTTGCATGTAGACATGCAACATATTCAGTTTGGGGGAGTGGTTTGTGACATTCTTTGTGCATACTGATTTTTACTCATTCACAGCTTGCAAATGTGAAGAAATTTATTTAAGTATATCTTGCAAACCATGATCTATTTTTTGATGAAATTTTGAGGGAAGAAGCATCATGTTAAGAAGAACAAATGTGGCAAGTTTCAGCTCAATCCATTGCACGTTTTTTTAGAAAACGACCATCATCACCTACAGCCAATTTGCATTTTTCTTGAAATTCGTGATGTGGGTTTCTCTAATTTTTGGTGTGGATATGCATTAAAATGGTAAATACTTGCTTGAAAAGTTCAGCCCAACCCATTTTGGATTTTGTGAAATATTGGTTCAGGAATTTTAGCTACAACACATCTTTATTCATGTTTGTCTACAAAAGTGCAGAAATTGAAATGAGTATATATTGCAATTTATAAATTATATTCTCATGATTTTTGGACAAGAAATGCATAATACAAATATGAACAATCGTGGTAAGTGTCATCCCAATCCAATGTACGGTTTTCAAGAAAATGGCCTTAATCACCTACAGCCAATTTGTATTTTTCTCAAACTCCATGATGTGGCTATCTCCCATTTTTGGTGTGTAGGTGCATTGGACTAGTATAAATCTTCCTGCAAAATTTCAGCCAAACCCAATTCGTCATTTGGTAGAAAATGAATTCAAACGTTTTATGCTTAAAAGGCTGTGACTTCGCTAAATTTAGTGCTCTTTCGCTGTAAATCCACCAAATTTAGTGATCTTTGGGCTACGACTCCACCAAATTATTCACCAAATTCTTCACTAAATGAGCTATAACATCGTAAAAATATTTCCTTTTTTTCGTTTTACGTAGCTGCAACACGTTAAAAATCTTGTCTTTTCCCGTTTCATGTAGTTGCAACACCATAAAAATCTTGTCTTTTTCCCATTTCATCTAGCTGCAACACCGTAAAAAATTTGCCTATTTTTCCCACTCCGCGCAGCTGTGACTCCATTAAAAAATTTTCCATTTTTATTATTTTCGCAACTACAACTCTATCATATTTATCCTATGTACAGCTACAACTCCGCTAAAACTTTGCCTATTCTTCTATTTTTTGTGCCTGCAACTCTGCTTGCATAGTAAAATGAAAAGCAACAAGTGAACGAGTTCTTCTAGTTGGATNTACGACTCCGCTAAAACTTTGCCTATTCTTCTATTTTTTGTGCCTGCAACTCTGCTTGCATAGTAAAATGAAAAGCAACAAGTGAACGAGTTCTTCTAGTTGGATGCTACACAAGTATTGGGTTGCATGAGGACAAGCAACAAGTTTAGTTCGGGGATGATGTTGGGCCATGGATTTGTCCATTTTTCCATCACTTATCGACATATATTTCATCCATTTTCTTCCCATTATTATCCATTTATCATTCTATTTTCCATCAATTTGTTGTAACTACACGTAAAACACCATACTACTTCCATTGATGCTTTAAGTGGTTAATAATGATTATTTTCCTTTATCTTTGATGAATTGAATACTATTATGCAAAATTTTACTAATGATGGTTTGTAGAGTGATTTGTCATGTACAGGACACTCACAGCTAGTCATTACAGCCTTAACCAAAAATGCATGTCAAATAAGAAAACCTTGATTCGTGTCTCGATTTGCAGGCATATGGAAAAGAATCTTGAAATTTTGAGACATGGATTTTGTGTGTAATAGCCTCGTTTACCTAACTTGTGAGGAAATCGCCAAACAAAGCCACAGTTTGTGAAATATAGCTTGTTCTTCAAGATGGTATTTTCCATATTTACTGTTGCGTCCGGTTCCAAAGTTGTTAGTAGTTACGGCCGTGTTTCAGCCGATTACAGATCACAAATTGGGGATTCGATTCCTCATTTCCCTGGGAAAATTTTATGTATAAATATGTAATCAATCTCATTTAGAGGGAGGAAGAGAAAACAATGTTATGTTGTAGAATTTGATCTAGATCTCCTGTAATCATTCCATTCTGATAATACATGCTAGCAGTTTCTTAATTTTGGAGTTGTAGACTTTCATTGTGGAGATCCAGCTCTGCTCAGTGGAGGAAGGGACCTCTTGCCTGAGCAGATGCTGGTAGTGTTGATTGTAGGTGTTTTATTTTGTAGATGTGTTTATTTCTTAGTTCATGCAATCATTCATTAGGTTTATCATAGTTGTTTATATTATTTAGTTCATGCTTTCATTAGATTTATCATAGTTGTTTTCCTGTTAATTCATCTTGATAGATCGTTGGCCAACATAGAATTTCTTTTAGATTTATGTATTTAGATCTTTCTTCATATGAATTTATTTTGTTGAAGTGTGATTAGATTTACAGATTGGATTTACGAATAGGATTAGGATTTTTTTTCTTTTCAAGATGGTGTGATCTAGTTTATAATGAGTTTTGATTTCATTACAACAGATAACAGTGTCAGGTAGAAATTTTGCTCACATAGATATTGCACGAAAGCTTTGAAATAAAAGACTTGCTCAGGTTGACAATTTATGTTTAGCACTCTGCATGTTAAGTTTTAATTAACTAGCATATAGTGGTCCCAACATGACCTACATATTACTGAAAAATAATATTAACTTGTTAAGTTTAGTTATTAAAATAATTATTTGAAACCCTAGCTTAAATAAAGTTTTTGATCTCTTGGCTAGATTCGATTTTGTAATTTATTTAAAATAATCCTTTCAGCTATGTTATAATATTAGTAAGAATGTACATATATATAAGGTATGATTAATAGATACTTTGTATGTCATAGGTTACATGTGTTTTGATTAAAGATAAAGAAATGAAGATCGATTCTTGTGTACATTTTATTCTTTTCTTTCAAACCCTAGTTATAACTTCAATTTATAAATCTCATCCTTTTGGCAGCAATGTAATTTCCTTAATTTCCTTAATATGATGTCGATCACTTTTTGACAGAGAGAGAACTAGAAAACTAAATAAATATAACTACTACCCAGTGAAAATTGAATGAATGAAATGTATTGTTAATGATAACTATCCTATCACTACAACGAAACCCTGTGATTAGCATCTCTTTTAGCTTCCTTTTTAGCATCCACCATCACTTTTAGTGTATTTTTCATCATTTTTTGGACAAATTGGATGCTTTTCCATGGGATGGCACTTTTAATGGCATTATTTGCGTCCCTTTTTAAATGTTGGTGCTATTTTGGACGCTAATTGGCATCCCAATTTGTGTCCCAATTAGCATCCCAATTAGCATCCCAGGTAGCATCCCCATTAATGTACCAATTAACATCCCAATTAGAGTCCCAAATAGCGTCCCAATTAGCATCCTAATTAGCATCCCAATTAGCGTCCCTTTTTAAAAGTTGGTGCTATTTTTTATGATAATTAACATCCCAATTAGTGTCTCAATTAGCATCATAATTATTGTCCCAATTAGCATCCCAATTAACGTCCCAATTAACATCCAAAAAAGCATCCCATATAATTCCCATAATAGCCTACAAAAAAACGTCCTGAATAACATAGCACCATATATTAATCCAAGTTTAGCGATAGGAATTGCGCCATGAATTTCAACCGGAAAGACATCCAACATAGCGCCAAGTATAGAGCCAAGAATTGCACCTAGAAAAAATCCAACATAGTGTTAGGTATAGAGCCAGATATAGCACCCATAATAATGCCATACATTTTGAAAGAACCCAGATAGGAATTGCATTAGGTTTAGAGCTAGGAATTGTTTTTGGAAAATGTCCAACATAACGTCAAATATAGCAATGCCAATGTCAATGATCATGATTCATGTGATAGTGCTTTTTGGATATTAAGTTATCATAGTGGCACCTAAATGATCATAATCATAGCACTTTTGGATCTTGATTAATCCTAATGAAGGGTAAATTACCTTAATGTCACCTAAATTGCTCTAATGGCATTTGAGTGTCCCCAACAACATTTGATAGACCTTAATTACACCTGATTGGACCTAACAACATGATGATGATGCATTACGATAATTATGATGGAGCGTATGGATATGATTTGATAAGTATAAGACTATATCATCCATTCTTGTGAGGTAGTAGGGCTCCTTGCTCATTACTATCGCAACTATATTATTGATGACATTGATGATGACTATGATGATGACAATGATGTTGATTTATTGTATGATGATGATGACGATGTGGATGCTAATGATGATTATGCATGTGGTAGCACTTTTGGATCCTAATTAATTCTAATGGCACCTAAATGTCTGTAGCAACATCTAAACGACCCTATTGTCATCAAAATGACACTAACGACATACAAATGACCTTAACAATTACATGACATGAATCCTAATGGAAATGAGTGATTAAGAACACTAANAGCAATATCTAAACGACCCTATTGTCATCAAAATGACACTAACGACATACAAATGACCTTAACAATTACATGACATGAATCCTAATGGAAATGAGTGATTAAGAACACTAATAGCATATGAGTGACCATAATGACAATGATGACAATGATTTTTTTTATGATGTACTTAATGCCGATGATGATGATCATAATGAGGATGATGATCAAGATGATGTTGATGTACCATATGGAATTGATAATGACGATGATGATAACATAGATTTCCACAATGGTGATGCTTGTCATAATACTTCTTTATACTGCAGGACTTGAGATATTGGAGTTAATAACAAGTAATATAGGTTGTAAGGTGTTTACCATAAAAAAATATTATTATTCATTGGGTTTTACATTGACTGATACAACCATTGGGTTTAGTAGTTCCCCCACACCCCACTCCTCCACCCTGCACACCCCCATTTTAGAAAGGTAGCACAATACCACCTATCACAGTGCTACCAAAATGTCACCCTACAAGGTTGTTTTGGACAACCCCCCATCCATACCCTCATTTTTACCAAGAACATCCAAGGCACAAGAAGTGGATATCAATCTTAACACAAAAGCTAACTTTATTTGTACTCTTAAGGATGTTTTGGTCTTGGTTTAAAATGGAATGAAGCAACAAGCATTTCAATAATTCTCATAGTGTTACTTTGAAGAAGTGGATAAATTTTTTTTACATCTTTGGCCTTATCAGCAGACATTTCTCAAGGAAAAAAGCAATTATTTGCTCAAGTTTTATGGCCCCTATGAAATCTTCTAGCATTACGCTACACTATTGACCAAAGTTTGATTCCCATGGGATTTATTTTACATAGTAAAAGAGTGATTGAAAAAATAGAGGTAAATTCCAAACTTATAATACTAGAAGATGGGCATTCACATGGACACACACATTGCATATCTAAGCTTGTCTCTATGTACTCTTTGAGAGTGACTTTTACTTGGCACTTTAAGTTAATCACAAAGGAATTTAGAGATATGAGTTGAACTTATAACACCAAGACACAATGACTTGTATAACTATATTAAAAACCTAGGGTCACCTCCATATTCTATTTAGGTCTACCATTTTTAATGTGTAGGCCCTACTTTTTGTCTACAATATTCAAATATGAACTAATAAGCTTTTATCATTCACCCCCTTTAATAAGTTAATGAGAAAGGAAGTGTCTCAAGTCATTGAGACCTGTACAAGTGTAATCGTGAATGGATAAACAATAACAATCAATAATTAATAATAACAATCATAGCCTCACACTTCATAACATAATAATATAATAAAAAAGGAACTTGAAACTAATAATATAATAAAAAAAGGCACTTGGTTCTTAATTGAGGTCTAATAAAAACCATCAACATCATAATCACCATCATCATTGACATCATCATCACCGTCATCATCATCATCATCATCATCTTCATCATCATCATCATTGTCATCACCATCTTCATCATCATCATCATCATCATCATCATCATCTTCATCATTGTCATCATCATCATCATTACCATCATCATCATCATCATCATCATCATCTTCATCATCATCATCGTCGTCGTCATTGTCATCGTCATCTTCGTCATTATCGTCATCAGCATCGGCATGACCATCTTCCTCATCAACTTCTTCATCATCATCATCATCATCATCATCACCATCACCATCATCATCACCGTCATCATCTTCACCATCATCATCATCATCAAATTGAAACCAAATTAGCTATCATGACGATGTCCTAGCAAGCTATGGCTTATATCGATATTACCTTATAGCTTTCCCCATTAACTAGTCTTTGAACTTATTATTGTATTAATTCAAAGAACTAATGTTTTCCTCATTAGTGCTATAAACAACACATCCCTAAATGTACTTGGAAACTTATTCTTTCATTTTAATCCAATACACATACCTCTATAGAGTAAGTTGCAGACCCGGTTCCAGGACCATCCTTAAACCAATTGTAGGCTTAGGAAATCAAACAAGGACCATCCTTAAGCTCGTGAATATAGGACCAACCTTAAGTTCATGAATGAGAGTTTCATAAATTTTACAGAAGACATGAGGTAGATGATGCAACTACATTAAACCCATGGCAAAAGGACCATGCACACTAAGTTGGATACAACAATCCACAACCCTAAAAATTTTAAGGAGGAAGAAAAAAATGTGAACCTTTGGGGAATAAGAGGTAACACCCCTCCAAACTTTTCAAACTATATGATGATGACGATGATGATGATTGTCATCATCATCATCATCATTGACATCATCATCGTCATCATTCTCATCAGCATCATTATAATAATCATCGTGTCCATCACCATCACCATCACCATCATCACCATCATCATCAACATCATCATCCTCATTGTCATCCTCATTAACATCATCATCATCATCATCATCATCATCATCATCATCATTAGCATCATTGTCATCATTGGCATTAGTATCATCATTATCATAATGCTCATCATCGTTAGCATAATCGTCATAATCATCACCATTGACCTGTGATCATCATCACCATCATCCTCAACATCATCATCACCCTCATCAACATCATCATAATTAGCATCATCATCATATCATCGTCATCATCATTGACTTGTGATCATCATCACCATCATCCTCAACATCATCATCATCCTCATCCTCACCATCATTAGCATCATCATCATCATTGTCATCATCATCATCATCATCATCGACATCATCATCACCATCATCATCATCATCATCATCATCCACATCATCGTGTTCATCATCATCATCATCATCGTGTTCATCATCATCATCATCATCATCATTGACATCATCATCGTCATCATCCTCACCATCCTCATCATCATCATCATCATCATCATCATGTCCATCATCATCATCATCATCATCATCACCATCATCATCATCATCATCATCATCCTTATCATCATCGTTTCCATCATCATTACCATCATCATCATCACCATCAACCTCATCATCATTAGGGGTTATAGGTCATATGTGTTATCACAATCATAGATTAGGGGTTATAGAGTTTCTATTAGTNCATCGACATCATCAGCATCATCATCGTCATCATATTATTGTCATCATCATCATCATTAACCTATGATCATCATCACCATCATCCTCAACATCATCATCAACCTCATCGCCATAATCATTAGCATCATCATCATCCTCACCATCATTATCATCATCATAATTATCGACATCATCATCACCAATATCATCATTAGCATCATCATCATCATCATCGCCATCATCATCATCATCATCATCATCATTGACATCATCATCATCATCATCATCCTCATCATCATCATCATCATCGTGTCCATCATCATCACCATCATCTTGTATGCAATATGAAGTGGAAGAAACTATTAGGTAGTCAAGCACAAATCACTCATTCAAACATCAACTACTCAATGAATTAAAACCAAGAGGATACAATCAATGGAGAAAGGCATCTAGAGACATCCTAGGAGGAAACCAATGAGGACATTTCTATAAGGATGTCTAACACAAGAAGTGAATGGAATGACACGAAGTCAAACTTGAGAAGAAATGAGATATACTACATCGTCAAAGATGTCAAGTCAACAAGAGTGACTTAATAAATAGGGATAGCCTAAGTGGTAAGGATGTGCTACAAAAACATTTGTTTCAAATTCTTGCCCTTTTTATTCTTCAATGTTAGCTTTTCAATGAAAAAAATTATTAATGTGTTAACGATAAGGAATTATATATGTACTATGTTTTTGGTCAAATGGATGTTTATACAATACTATATAAAGTGGATGCTATGTCCTTTTTGTTAAGCGGATACTATACAATACCATGATTAATATCGGCCTATGCATTAAACAACAAATGAAAATATTGTCCATTCATCCATTCCTCCATCATGAGCCACGAAAATATTGGCCATTCCTCCATCGTAAGCCCATTCCTCGAAACTTGTGGGCAGCAGAATCCATCGTGAGGCATATTAATAGGTACCCAATTGTTATGAGGCATTTACACTATTGTGGCATCAAGGGAAGGGGAAAATTAATGGTGTTATGGAAATTGTGGAAGAGGAGGATTGGGAGGGTATAATTCCTGTTAAGGACTGGGAGGGTATGCCATACAGTCTTTTCCATTGCCATCAGGGTTTTATGACATGGCACCAGCTAAAAGATGAGGAGGAAAAACAGCTGCTTGCAGACAATGGAGGCTCGAAGATCTTGTGCTCACCAAGGTCAAGGGATTTCCGGCATGGCTCGCTAAGGTGTGCCGGTCTATTTCTCATCCCCATTTGTTTTCCCTTATTTGATTTATGTGATGTATGTTGTTGTTGTTATTTTCATTTGCCACATCAAATTATATTTTGCTATTGTTTTTAATACCTCATTGTTGTCCAAGGGTTTGTGCGAATGTTTATAGATTTTCATAGGGTTTAATTTCCATTGCACCAATTGCAATAGCTATCAGCATCTTTTTTTATTGCCCAATATGTGCTGATATTTTCTTCTTAATCCTATAATTGCAAAACCTGGTTGCTGTACGGGGATTCTCTAAAACCCTGCACGACAAATCAAACCCTATCAGATATTAATGTTTAAACCCAAGCGATGGATGCAAGTTTGTGTTTTTTGGTGTTCAAACCCAAGCAATGGATGCATGCATGTGTTTTTTAAAGTGGAAATTGGTTCTGTCTAGCTCCAAGAGGATTATAATTGGACTGAATTCGTCAAGCCCACAAGCGGCCTATTTTTGAGTGGATATGCAATATTGGAAAATACCATGAACCATGAACCATGAAATGACCTTATGAACCATTGACCATTCAGTGACCTTATGAACCATGAACCATGAAGTGACCTATGGAGAAGGAATGTTGACAACATTGTAATATGTGTCCACTCACATTCTTGCTTTGCCTTGGCCTCATGTTGCCCAAATTTCTTTTCAAAGTGATGATGGAATAAGGGGAAGTGTTGTAAGATTTTTTATTCAACATAGAGTGTTCTTGGAGGATATTAATGACCCTCCCATGTAGAAGGAATGATGACAACATTTGCAATCTTGTCCTTAGGTGATGTCAATTAGTTTTATGGCATTTCCATTGGATAAAAAATAATTATTTTGATTCCCCTAATAAGTTGTTTGAATCATTAAAATTTGTATTTTGAATCAATTCTTAGTTAGCATACATGCATAAGGATTATCATTGATGGATTATCTTTATTTGTCACTCCCACAATCTACTAGCCACCGATTGTACTCTCTAATCATATTGATATATTCCTTGGCCCATTTGTATCCCACTCATGGTACAGGCTAGAATTATTGGAAATAGGAAATAATCCAAAGAGTGGCTGAATTCTTAGAAGTTGAGGCAATATGGTAGCAAAATATTGTTGAGTAAAAGAAAGCAAAATTAGGAATCAATCCAGTATTAACAAGCGTGATTTAGAGGTGCATCTATTTAATACAATTAAGTACACTGGGGACCTTGAGTTCCAATTTCCTTGTTGAAGCTTCCCTATCGAGCTAGGGACACGCATACAATAGCCAAAATTAGTTGGGTTGGGGATGGTGAGGCATATAATAACCAGTAATTGCATTTTACAGATGATTTATTCTTGACCCTAGCTCTCGCAAGAACTAATAGAGGAAAAATTATAGTGGCCTAATCCTTTTGTTAATGCAGTTAATGTCGTGAGGGACCTAGAAATGGATGGGATATTGCAGATGGATCAATCTAGACCTTTCCAACACCAATAGGTCATATTGGGTATACTCCCAAATTGTGTAGATAAGAGGCTTTCTAAGAGAGAGCTCATACATGGGGTAGTCTACAAGATACTCAAACCTAATATTTGAGGCTTTATTTAAAATGATTGGGATTGGATTTATGGAAAATCCTTCTCATATTATGATACCAAGAAGCTATATTGTGTACTAGCAGAATTGAGTTTCATTTTGTGTTATTTTCTTGTTTGCATGGATTCCAACAACCCCCTTATTTTCTTATTTGCATGGCATCTTTTTAGAGAAGGGGGTCGAAGATGATCATAGAGCTAAATCAAGTCTCAATCTCTCCTATCCTTTCTCTTTGTCCCTTTTAGAAGGGATATTTAGCCTTTAAGAGAAACACCCAAGAGAAAAGGTCAAATTTAGGATGGAAATTGGCTTCAAAAACTGCCAGCACACTCCCAGGCCGCAGACCAATGATTGTCTTGGAGCTGAAACACTTGTAAGGTTGTTGGAAATTATTCTATGGGGTTAAACTACTTGGACTACCATGTTGAGCCTATATTAGCTAATAAGCGTTGACCCTACCCTACCGAATAATCCTGATCATTATGACCTAGCTTTATTGGAGATAATGGAATTGGTGTTGATATCTCTGTATGCTATTATCAGATATATAATTACGAGTAAAAGTTGACCAATTATAGAATTCCTTTTGTGCAGCATGGGATTTCATCACTTTGTGTTCCCAACTTGTTTCCTGATATGTTTGTTGAATTACAAAATGTCAATCTTGCATTATTAAAAACATAAGCACTTTGAATCCTTAGAGATGGCTTGTTCACTATGCCACTGAAGCTTTTCATTGGCATTTATTATTTAAGTATGAAGGCTTGGGTTTGAGGTTTCTAGTATCATTTTGAAGAGGAAAGTTAGTTTGAGAATTCATTGTTTTCACATGTTTCCTATGATGTATGGTGTGAAACTACATACTCAGTTTTAACTTTTGACATACCCTTGTAGAGATTTATGGTTTTGCACATTTCTTTCTATTGCATGTAAGTTTTAATGATAACATGTTGTGATGATGCATGGTATGTTTTAATAGTGCAAGAAGCTCTAAAATTGTCTATTTTATATGTTGTTTTAATGGATGTTGTAGTACTATATAAATTTATGATTTTGGATATCTCTTAACTGCTCTTTTTGGAAATATATTCCAACCTACAGTATAGTTGAGACTGACTGATCTATATCAGCTTTTTTTTGGTTAGCAAAAAATGATGTATTTTATTTTTGAAATTATATTTTAGCTACAATAAGAAAACTTAAATGCTTATGATCCATACCTCCCATGACTCAGGAATCACAGGTTTGAATATTTTGAATGATTAACATTGAAGAGCATTTTGTATATCCACTAGAAAGACTGTCCATGGTGTACAACAAGAGTGAAGAAACTTTGTAATCTTATTGCTTGTATTATAATTTGTTTCTTGTTACTTGAAATGAAAAGTACATACAAGATGTCTTCAAAAGACAAACAAAATTCATACAAGATTTCTTGTTTCTTTGAATAATATTTATGGAAAGATGTAGCTTATTTTGCATGCTCATGATCCTTACTGCCGATGGCTCAGGTTTGAATATTCCCAATGACTAACATTGAAGAGAATTTTCTGTTATGTACCCACTAGAAATATTGTTCACGGGGTACAATGAGATTGAATAATCTTTGTAATATTACTGCTTGTATTGTTTTTTGTTACTTGACAAAAGCCAAGAAAAATACAAACAACCTTTCTTCTTCCCTTCCAATTTTTTGGAAAGCATGCATCTTGTAATACACAAAAAAATACTAACATCACAGTGTTCTTATTGGATAGTTGCATGGCCTGATGCATATTGAGATGACATCTTGTCCCAAAATTAGCAAATACTACCATTTTTTCTTCCTTAGCACCGATCTCTAGCAAGTAAATATATTTCCTACACAACCTCATTCTAACTTAACATTGTGTAGCTAACTTAGTTTTAAAAGCATGCATTTAACCAGAGCAAATGTTTCCTTGCATGATTGTACTCTATGCCCTCAAAAGACATCCTACATTGTCAGTCCTGATTTATGAAGTCTAGTTTTGACTGCTATTCTTTGGTTATTTATCATCCCACCCTAAAACTGCTTACTTAAGTGACATTCATGCTTTCCATATATCCTGATAGTCCATTCATTTTCATCTGCATTTAGATTATATTCTGCAAATAGCTTCTTGATCCTTCAAGTTTGTAAGAAGTGAGTCATATGGGAAGTGGCCTTTTGACTCTTTGACCTACTTCTGGCTCAAGAAGGGGAATTCACTTGATTAGACCTAGGCCCACTTTTGCTGCAATTAGATACCTCAAACCCTTTTCCCATGACATAGAGGCCAGGGATTGATGGAAAACTGGCTGATTGATTTGGTAAACTTGTAACTTGCTAACATCCTCATTTGCATATAGTGATGGAAAGGCCGGCCAAAGTGGCCAGAGAAAGAATGGGACAAAGCCCAATGCCGTAGCATGGCTAGGATAAAGGTCCACTTATTCCATCATAATCTTTTTCAAAGTCAATTTTGATGAACAAGGCATCGCATCCCAGACATCTGCCCTAGAATAAATTTCCCGATATAAATCCTATCTAGTCGGGTCTAATAATTGTCTGTAGAATATGTTTTAATTCTTAGAGCAAGGGCCTTTGCAATTATTTTTAAAAGATTCCTTTTTATTTCATGATGGGCCTTCAGTTTGAAATCAGCTCCACTTCTAGGTCACCGGCCTTGATTATGAATTTAATAACATCGTTGTTTCAGATTGCTTCCTTGTATATCTGTAGAAGATTTGGGCCAACAGAGTTCCAAGTAGTCTTCCAAAGCTCAGTGGCAAGCCATCTAACCTGAGATTTTTCATTTTCCATTTATGAAAGTGCTATGGAAAGCTTGTCTAAGTTAACAACTGGTTGGGAAATTTTGTCTGGGATTCAATCAACTTTTGCAGGACCTTATCCACTCAAGTTTGCATGGCTACCCTGCTTTTCTCACTCCCCATCCCATAACTCATCTTCAATATCACCCTACAGGTTATTTCTCCAATCATTGTTCATGTGTCTTAAGCACTGGGATATTTTTCAAGGGATTCCTCAAAGAGATTGTTCACCGTTCAGAAAAATAAATCACCAAATATATTTTACTCAAAATCACTCTCACAAACTCATAAATGTAGACTGTTGTAGAAAAATCATATTTATGTGTTTTAGTCTTGAACCACATGAAAAATCAAGTGGCAACTGTTTGTGAGAACTCATTTGATTAGTCCCTTAACTTCCACTGTAGCTAATTCCTAACTACTGCTGAAACCTAGCATGCATACCTTTCAAAGAATAATCACCTTACCTAAAAGTAGGACAACCAGTTAACTAGTGCCCTGCTTTCTTAAATGAGGCTACAACTACTATTGTAACTAAGCCTTAAATGTATGTTCAGTTAACTAAAGGTGTGCAGCTCTAAGACTAAATTAGGAGTGTTCCCTCTCTTGCTTTGCATAGCACTGATTGGGTGGGCCAAGCATTATTACAACATTAAAACTATAGGATCGATTCCCATTATCAATCAAATTTATAAGTCTCAAAATCATTTCATAAAAAAAATTTTACTCATGTTTATTAATATTTTAACACTTGGTAATTAAAACCACTTCATAATAAATTCGATGATGATAAGTAGGTTTTGATTTGATGAAGAACTAAATAAGATTATATGTTTTTGTATAAGATAGAAGTAAAAGATATAATACTTTAAGGACTATAAAATCATAGAATAAAAAAGGAGAAAAAATGTGTTACATTAAATTATTTATGTATCAAAGTATTTATGAATGGTAAAGACATATTTGGCTTCAATTTCTCAAATATCAATATAAATATTTTTTTTATGAGGAAAAATGAAGTCCTAGTCAAACCCATCTAGGACATGTAAGTTATTAGACAACTAAAAGGAAACAAGTACCCATCCATAAAGAAGTTTACTAATCCACTTCCACTCCAACATTTATCAACATGGGCTTAGCTTTTGATGATGAAAAACTAGGTGTTGTCTTGACTTCTCATAGTTTTCCATTCCTTGTTCTTTTATGATATATATAGATATAGATATAGATATAGATATAAGACTATTCTTTGTTTTGAGACCATTAGTGGGAATAGTATATTAATTGTTTATACATGAATTAGACATAGTGAATAAAATATTAAATTGTTAAGGTACATTGCTCTCTTATCTTTTGTACATTCTTAATAGAATAATTAACCTTGAAAAAAAAGAATTGAAATTGTTAAGGCACATTACTCTTTTATCTTTGTACATTTTTAATAAAATAATTAACAAAAAAAAGGCACATTGCTCTTTTATCTTTGTACATTTTTAATAAAATAATTAACCAAAAAAAAAGATATATAAGATATAAAGTACAATTTTAATGTCATTATATTGAAAGCTTAGGTTTTAGTAAATAACAAATAGTTTCAAATTATGGGAATATGAAGTGAATAATCATTTTTATTATCCTTGATATTGTAAGAGGGTTACACTTGTGATAAATCAAGATTGCATGATGATTTAATCTAAGGACTTGGGTACATGTGAACCTTGGCTTAGAGATGTTGCTCTTCTTTGATTGATTTGATAATGAGTTGTTGATATTAGCAATTGGATTAGGTCTCTTCATGGAATTTTGATGGATTCCATAACATCTTGTTAATAGCTAACATCTTGATGAGCTCTCTCCTTTTTAACAATGTTGGCATGCTTGGAATATTATTTGCTTAGCATTGATGGAATTATTTAACACATTTTATTGATTGGGAAGCCATCAACCTAGGGTCTCCGTAAGTTTTAAAGTGTTGATAATTATGTATTGATGACATGAATGCCTATGGTTTCTACTTTGCTATGATTGGCATTACTCATATAAGATCACCCTAAACGGTTCCAAGAAGATTATTGATATACTTATGTGGGTTTGAAGTCTTGTAATGCCCCGGTTTTGACCCCGTTGCATTAGATGTATATGATGTATAAATTGTAAATGATCATGGTGTGGAGCTAAAGGCCAAGGCCCCACCATTGATCGGTAATGCTATGTTTTGGATTTAAATTGTCACCGATGGTATATCGGGGCATGCGGCATATATTACGATGGTCATCATGTAAATATGCATCTATAATTAATTAAATGAACCCGACCAGCTACGATCACGGCAACTAAATCGAAACGGGCATGATTTCCCCAAGGATAAGGAGGTGAGGGAAACTGTCAATCTTGAGCCAAAAGGGGGGGAAAACCCATGTGTCATCTTCCTTTGTTTTATTCCAACCACCTTCAGTTAATAATTGCTGCTAGTAGCTGAGGAAAGTTATGGCAGTTAATTGTTTTGGGAGTGGAGTGGCAGGACTGTCAGTCCATGCCTCCACGCACACTCCACCCCTGTTGACTTCACTCACGCAGGCAATTCCTCTCTCACCCATGATTTTGTCTTTTTTCTCCTCACACACAGGATCAGGGTGGTTTTGGTCTCACGCAGACATTTTCTGGGGCTCCACGAGTTGCTGAACACCCATGCACTATAATTTCGAGTCCTCTCTGTTGCTTGTTCATCCACGCATGAGCTGTGAGCTATTCGTCCTCACGCAGGGACCGTGTCTGATGTTCTCACGCACCGGTATTTTTGTTGGCTTTTGGCTCACACAGCGAGCTGGAAGCTGTGCGTTTTCACCCACGAATTGAAGGGTTGCTGTGGTCTTCCCCATGCTGGAAACTTGGTTGTCTTTCCATCCACGAGCTGTGTAATTTCCCTGGTGTCTTCATTGTTTAGACTGGGTCATTGATTTTCCCACGTTGTTTTCCGTGGTAGTTGTGGTCTTTCTTACGTTTTGGGGACTGTTGTAAATTCGCTGGAGAGTCATTTTGGCCACGATAGGGCCAAGAATGACTCAGAATTTGTCTTCCCTATCTTAAGCTATAACAACTGATTAATTGCCTGAGGGAAATGGTTGGTCTTTAGACTGTGAGAGGAGCAGGGATGTTGGCTTAGATTTGCTTGATAAACCTGGTGGCTGGAAACCACATAGACAGAGCTAGAGGGTTGGCCTTCTTCTCCATCATCCCTGAATAGCACTGGAAGGGAATGCAGGGCCTGAGGGACTGTGTAGCATAGAAGGGACTGATTCCTTGTGTTGGGTGTGTTTGGGTGTCTTAGAGGTCAGGCTAGTTCTGGTGTAGGTGTTCTTGGCTCTGTAATGAGCTCACCAGCTTAGCAATTTTCCTTCTCCAACTCCTTAATGGCCTGATAAACCCAACTGAGTTGGCTTGGCTGTGTTTTGGTTATCTTTGGCTATGTCTCAGCCTGCTGGTTCCCTTATTCCTTTGAGAATCATGCCCAGCTTGGGGGTGGCAGCGTTGCTGAGAGATTGATGAGCATGCTGGCCTATGGTTGGGTGGAACGTTGCAGCGACGTAGCTGGTTGCAGATCGAGTTCATCATAAGATAAGTGATCTTGTTTATTTTGCCTCTCTAATCCTGATTACTGTTAAATTGATATGATGAATGATGTTGAATGAATGCTGTAGAAATGTATGTTGTTTCCGCTGTGCATGGTAAATGATTGCATCTGTGCATGATAAATGTTCAATGTGCATGTTTAAGCATTCTATTTATGCAAATTTTTATGTATACATATGTTCATGGGCTCTTAGCCCGTGTTATTGAAGCTGGTAGTCGCATCCTCCTTGCCGGTCGGAGGCATGGGGACATGACAAGTCTCCTAGCTAAAATGACTTAACATATATGATTACATTTCATACATATTCCTTCAAACCACATTATGTTTAACATCCCTTTATGGAGAAGTAGCCTTATGCACACTTAATAAGGGTTATTTGGCTGTATCCATCCTTGGTTGAACTCTATTTGACCACATGGAGGATTAATACTAGATGGACCTATCTCTTTGGAGTGGTATCACACTTGGAAGATGATGATTGCAAAATAACCTTTGGTTTTCCATGGACCACCCTCTATTATAGCACATATTTTGATGCATTCTCACATGTTTTTCTTGAAATGTTGGCACATGTTTCTAGGGTGAATTCTTCTTGTTCTCATGATTTGAATACCTTATTTCTAGGGTGCATTCTTCTTGTGATTATGTTTCTAGGGTGCATTCCCTCGTGCATTTCTATACCTTATTTGTTAAAAAAAAAAACTTCCTTGAATCAAGGAATCCGAGAAACCACTCAGATAGCATTGTAGTCGCACACCAGACTAGTAAACCATGTGATAAGGCCATCCTAAATGTTGGATGTAAGAACTATCTATCCAATAATAGGTAAAATTGTCACCATAGTCGCATGAAGTTTTGAATGGTTCCTCACTTTATGGTTGAGTGTGGGTTTCCATGGAAAACAAAGGGAAAATAAAAAGTAACCCATATATTTAAGGGAAGTAGGAATTTAAAAAACAATAACGATTTCGATGATGAGTGAATGATTTTTTTGCATAAGCACCTAATAAAAATATAAAAATGAGGACCACTCAAGGAAGACGTGAAAATAAGTTTGGATCATGTTTATATTTAGCTCCTATGTTACAAATTCATAGCTTTTAGTATTTGTTTGCGCATTATTTTCTTTCTTTCAGTCGAATCGCCAGAATTAAGGGGAAGAAAGGCTCAGATACCTTGAATTTTTCAAGGATGCTGCTCAAAATGCCATGACTCGTCTTTCTAGAGTCTACGAGTATGCCAGAGAGAAATCGAGACCTTTAAAACAAGGGGTTTATGCCATGGAGGGATTTGTTAATATTTTTGTCATGCCCGTCTACCAGAAGGTCAAGGGAAATCCTTTCGAGATTCTGCAATTTGCAGAAAAAAAAAGTTGGGTAATGTGATTGATCAGCTTGACAGTTGTGTGCCCCAAAATCTGAAATCATGGACTTGTGAAATTTATGGCAAAAAGAGCACCAGAAGTTGCCAAGTCCGTCATAACCGATGTTGGACAAGTTGGATTAGTGGAAAAGACCAAGGAAATGGAAAAGACTTTGTATTCCAAATCTGAACCCTCTACCAAGAACTTGTATAACAAGTTTGAACCTGTTGCATAGAAATGGTGCATGTTGTCTTGGTACAAGATTCATAGGTTTCCTTTTGTTCCCCATATTGTAGAGGTGCTTATTCTTCCCAGTGTTTATTGTGTTGAGAATTATAATTATGGGGTTCAATATTTGTCTGAGGCAGAGTACCGAGTAATGGCCTGCCTCCCTGTTGTACCTGTCAAGAAGATTAAAAGCACAATCTATAGGGAATTGGAAAGGAAGGAAGGAAAGAAAATCAAAATAAATCATGAAATTGAAGATAAAGGAGATACTTCTGAATCTCACTGATACGGTTATGTTTGATTTGCAGTGCTTCCTACTATGAAGCCAAATTTTGAGGGATGTATTTGGAACTGAAGCTGATAGGTGATGTAATTTTTTTTGGTAATTTCTGACTATTCTATTGTGCATTGGCCAGTGATGCCTGCAACTATTGTACAATGTGGGTGGTTTAATACTATACGTTCTAAATGTTGCAAATTTCTTCTAAAAAAATATTTTCTTTCTTATTGATCGTTTCCACCCCTTACATCACTCTTTCCGTAGGGATCATCAAGGTTCCGAAGTTTTTCAACTACAAAGGGATATTTTCCTCTCATCTACTGCCACTGTCAGGTGAGTTTTCATATTCATCCATTAATTTTTCCCTCAAAATTTTGATACAATTCGTGGCTTGTGTTTTCCTGGGTACAGGTTTATTCATTATTCTCGTCAATATAGATTTGTCAAGTTTTCTATGAGGGCTTGTGATATTTTCTCAACTCACTACTTTTTCGGCTAGGGTTTGAGCGATCTGCCAAAGACATCTTTCTTCTATGGTTATTTTTTATGTATAGATGTTAAATCTCTATGTTTAAATCAGGGTTTCTGCAATTTTTGGTCAGATTTTTTCTTGGGTAAGGGTTTATTCATTATTCTCGTCAATATAGATTTGTCAAGTTTTTGTGCCTAGATCTCGTCCTGACTGCCTCAGTATTAACCTCACTGACCTTCCCTAAGGACGAGTACCTACTCTGAGCACTATACCAAACCAAACTTGAGAGTATCGACTTGACTATCGATAGTTGAGACTCATTCATTAATCAATGGGTTTAACCAATGTAACCTTCCATGGGCGGATAGTTGGAATTTGAGGGGCATTTTCCTGTTTGTGAACATTTTTCCCCTCAAATAGGGGTAAAAATTGGCCAAATTCATTTTGTTAAACATTTAAAATCTTTGGTAGAACATTAAAACGATGGTTTGATCTTTCATAAAAACTTCATTATGCCTATATATAGTGTTGGAATCCAATAGGTTCAAGTCCAAGTCATCTGTGTCCACCTGGCAGGCTTGCACAGTGGCACCATCCACATGAATTTTGCAATATTAAATGCCCATTACAATTTTTTATGGCCCAGCCATCTGTTAATGGATTATGGTAGTGAATGACATTGAATGTCGCTATGTGAATAGTGAATTCAGCTTTTTGGTATTTTGTGTATCTCCCATGGTATTTTTTGGGATAGGAGACAGGCGATGATCAGAAGGAACTTAAAGTGGAGTTTTTCGGCCTGGCTAAATATTGAACGAATGCATTGCTCATGGGAAACAGTTGTTTGGGAGGCATTGTATGGGGTGGATTCCAGTCTTATTTATTGCAGCTCAATGGTACATTTTATTGCTATTTATATCACTTCTGTTTTTCAGATTTCTCATTTGAAATTGCATATGAATGATTACTCTATTTTTCCATTCTCCTAGTCATGGATTATTGTTGTTTCTTCCCCCCAAATGCAAAAGAAACAGGTGAAATTGAAATCAAAACCATTGGTGGGTTTCATTGGTAGTTTGTGTCATAAATTACTGTTGTTTATTCCCTACCAAAAAGAATACAAAAACAGATGACATTGAAATCAAAACCATTGTTGGGTGTTATTGGTGGTTTGTGTCGTAGATTATTGTTGTCTCTTTCATCCCAAAAATTAGGAAAAAATGGATAACATTGAAATCAAAACCATTGGTGGGTGTCATTGGTGGCTTGTGGATTAGTGAAAGTTGATATCGCACTCACCATCGTTCAAATCTCTCTAAAGACATGCTTGTATTGTGTTTATGCCAGTGCTAGTAAAAGAGATTTGGATTGGGTATTGGTATAAATTTGGGGCGAATTTGTCTGAAACCGAGACATGATTTTATTTGTGTTTGTGCCAGTTCCAGTGAAATGTATTGGGTCTTGGCATAAGTTTGGGGCGACTTTGTTTGAAACATCAAACAACTTCTTAGTTGAAAGAAGCTTGAGGAGTTGAATGTTGCAAACTGGGTTTTCTTATTATCACTTTTTTTCAGAATGGAAGCTAGAAATATCAAGAAAAAAAAATTGTGGTAGACACCTAAGGAAATATAAACTAGATACAGTTAACCATTGTTTAAACAACCAACAAAACGAACTTAGAACTTGCAAACAGTTTTGAATATCAAATCTCACATCTACTAGCTTGACTATAATTTGTCTTCAGAAATGTTGATAGTATCAGCAAAGCCGTTGCTGAAATCAATTCCCTTGGGAATGACAAATCAAGGTCTGAATGCATTTATCTAACAAGGTACAATTCTCAACACTTTGGCCTTATCCAAAGTTAGAATTGATTAATCAAAAGAAAGATTGGAGTGATTAATGAAAAGAAAGATCGAAATTTCTTTAAGAGTTTTTTCAAAATTATTTCAGATAATTTAATTTTTGTAGAGCTGTTTGTTTAATTTGCAAGTGGGGAAACTTAAACCTTGGTAGATTCCTTCACCGCCTGGAAGCCCCCTGTTATAGTGGATTTCACCACACTAGGTGAATCACACATTGTATGGCCTTCCCTTGTCCCGCTGCAGACTCATTAGCCCCTTTGGACCACTTGTTGTCTTTTGATGTGACCCCCATCATCCCTAAAAACATAAGAATATTGATATACGCGGATTTTTCCCCGATAACCGCGTACATACGCGGATATGTCCCCTACAGTCGCGTACATCGGGATGTGTGCATAAATCCAAATCCTTTTGGATGTTTCCTTGACTTGGATCCAACTCATATGACTCCTAGCCTTCCATATGCCTTGATATCGCACGGATTCGACCTTTCAGTATCCCTTTGAAAAGTTATATAAGGAACCCCTTGGTACATTGAAAGCATAAGAGAGAATTGAGAGTAACTAAACTATAGTCCATTGTTGCCAGAAGTTTATGCTTGAGTCTGCATCCCTTTGTCCCTTGGAGCACTGTTGTGTTCTTCCCAAGCTTGCCTTTTGCTAGTAAGCTTGCTATCGAAGTGATGGAGGATTGAGGTGGTGGAGGCCCAAGTGGGGGATTCAGTTTCTCCGGTTCGCAGACGTGCCGTCAGAGGTTGTCACTTGTAATATCTGATTCATATTAATAGAAATATCTTTTCCTGTCCAGTAATGTGTATTTGAATGAATATTGTATCCATTGGAATATGTCAAATGCTTTTACATTATTGATTATATATGCTAGAATAGATCTAACACCATGAAATATAGTATGCTTGTATTGTTTACTTGTTGTTGAGGATGTGTTATAACAATTCAAGCTGAAGATTGGAAAGCTCAACGGGGATCTACTTCAAGCGTCCGGAATAAGGTATGAGGTTCGATCCTTTAGTGTTAGATTGTTTATTTCTATTGCATATTGGGAAAGATTGATTTCTGGAGTCTAGCTGTCTGTTGTGGTACCCCAAGCCATAGGAATTTCTCTCCGTAACAGAATTGGCGACTCCACTGGGGAGTTCCTAGTTATTGTCCTTTGGGGGTTGGTTTCTTGGCATTCAATGTGTTTGAATTGCTCTCTCTCTCTCTTGTTTCTGTGTCAAGTACGGGGGCATGTATGCCTAGTATAGCCTGATTGGTGTGAAATAAGTCTCAGCCTGTCTATTTGCCTTTGATTTTCGCATCTTTTTCTTCCTGTACGCGGTTTTATTGCTTACAGTCGCGTATACACGCGGGTTCTTCTGGAATTTCCACGTATACACGCGGGTTTACTGCGCACAGTCGCGTATACCCTGGTTTTTACCTTTTTGTGGAAGATAGTGGATTGCTGGGTGAGTTCTGATAGTTGCTGAGTCTCCTTTGGCACTGCCTGAGTCTATTAGTACCTCTGTTTTGACCAGAAATGTTTTTTTTTTTTAGCCTAAATTTTCTTTTTAGGAAAGTTCTTGTCATGGCATCTTTTATTTTTTGTTTGAGATTAGTGCATTAGAGTTATTTTACCTTAGTGCTTTGCTGGAATGCTGTTTATGTGTGCTTGCAGAGTCTGGGGTGGGTAGAATCATTCTTTTGCTTTTTGTATCTCTTTATTTTCAAAAAATACGAAAATATTTGCTTCTCATTATGCATTGCATTATGCAGTTTGCATTGTACTTGCACTAGATCTAGATTTGCTTTGGAGTAATAGTTAGGTGTTCATATAGGGAAATTTGCATCAGCGTTTGAAGAAAAATTGTGCATTACACATAGTACGCATACCCTGTTTTCATGGACACATGCATTTGCATGGATTGTTAGGTGTGCATTTTACTTCTTGTTGCGTCATAACACCATTAGTTGCACGACCATATCCTATTTTTGAGTAACAAAGCCAACTAAAATCAACGCTAAATAAAATGAATTACACTCTTTTCTTTTATAGGGTGCACCAACAAGCTTAGGTTTTAGGATCTTGGAATAGTTCATTGTGAGTCAATTCTCCAAGATCACTAAACAACAACAACTAGGTGTCTGTCCAGGGAGTGTGTGAAACCCTTGGTATAACCGACGTTCTCAGGAAGCTCCTCTCAAAAGGGAGTCAAGCACTAGGTAGTGTGAGCGGTTGTCTGATTGGGATAATCCCTGGTCGAGAACTGTGTAGCACCGGGGATATAGCCAGGATTGTATTCGTATCTGGGGGCTCTTTCGAGAGTTTCGGGCTCAGCTACCCTGCCCATACGGTCAATCCCACCCACGACTGTCTGCCTGAGCGTTGATTATATTGAGGTGACCTTACCTAGGATATCGAGGGGGTACATGTAAAGGTTATTTTGCATGTGTCCCGGCCAGGTTTGGGTCGGACAGCACAGTCGCTATACGCGTTGAAGCTGAGGGCCACAATAATTGGTTACGAACCTCCGCTTGTAGTGTATGGGAGTTTCAGGCCTCTCCTAGGCGAGACATACCTACTGCATTGGGGAGCTCACTTATCCAGCCCTTGTTTGCTTGCTTTTGGCTTTAGATTTTTAGTGATTGCTCTGTGCACGCTAGTTGGCTTAGGTTTGACGTAAATAGAGAGTCTTTGCTATTTTTTGAGTCATTGTGGATTCGGGTGCGGCTCCGTGCCGTTCTCGTCGTTTAGCAGGACTTCCGCCTTCTACTGATCCTCCTCCTTTGGGAGAGGGACCTAGACAATCTAGGCGGACTACATCACACTTTGATTCACACACCATGGGAGATCATTCAGAGGACACATCTGAGACACTTCCTCCTCCCATTCATGTTGATGATGGGGATTTTACTCCGACTTATGATCCTTCACCCAACCTAACCGAGTTAGGACATATGATTTCTGAGATTGGAGCCATGTATGAGAGACCTATTCCTTCTAGGCCGTACCCCTCGTTACTGCACTACCGGTATGGCATGCCGGAAGATGCCGAGACTCACTTTGAACCTGCCACCACTAGCTATGGTAGTTATGCTACCACTGGTTTTCCTATGCACGATTTGGCATTTAATGTTGAATCCGACTTTGACCCTAACACTATGCCTGGGGGCATTCCCATGCCTTACCTTGCGGAGAGGTTTGGGAGTACTAGCCATATTGCACCTTCCATCCCAGCGGTGGAAGCTCCCTATTATATACCTCCTAGGTCTAGAGTTAGTGATCCCATAGGGATACCAGGTTCTAGACGAGTGACGATAGGCACTAGCACATATCTTATTACCAAGATTCTTGCGTCCTCGCTTCCGAGTTCTTCGAATGCAAACCCTCCACCTTACTCACATGGTCCTTCGAGTCGGCCCGCAGCTACGAGTCAGATCCGTACTGCGATTACTAGACCCTTTGTGTCTCAAGCCTACATACCACCCATGGTTTCGGGAGGTTATGTTCATGTTTCTAGAGGTCGGGTTGTTACTTCCTCGGCATATATCCCTACCTCGGGTATGTATATTCCCACTTCCGGAATGTATATACCTTCCTATGGAGTGTCCCATGGGCCATCGCAGCTGATGACCTATGGTTCCCACTATGGGACGCAGTATGGACAGGTTTCCGCATCTTATGTAGGCGGGTATTCACAACCTACTTATCCTCCAGCTTATGGCTTTGTAGCTCCCTCTAGTCAAGGTCCACCATATTATGGTACTTCGGCACCACCCTATACGGGTCATACAGGAGGAGGTCACTATGGCCAAGGTCATGATGGTAATCAATCCTATGTGAACCAGGGAGCCGCCCCTAGACCCAATCATTTGAAGCTCCCTTTCCTCACGACACTTAATTTACCTGACTTATCGAGACTTACGAACGATCCAGTAGCTCATGACCCGGCATGGCCGGCTGTCCCTACAAAGCTTCCTTCGGATATACCTAAATTCGAAGGCAAACCAGGAGAGGATCCGAGTGAACACGTTACGACATTCCACCTATGGTGCTCTTCCAATTCATTGCATCAGGACTCAGTCCGTCTGAGACTATTTCAACGCACCCTCATAGGGCCTGCGGTGAAATGGTACATAGAGTTACCTAGGGGTGCCTTTACTTTGTTCGATGATTTAGCGATGACTTTCCTTAATCACTTTCAGCTACCAGTGCGATATGATGTTGGCACTCAACTCTTGTCGACATTTCGGCAAGATAAAGCCACCCATATTTCTGATCATATTCAGGAGTGGCGTAGACGGAAGAGATTAATCAAAGCCTTTATACCACCGGAATTCCTCCTTGAGTGGTTCCTCAAGTCTTTATTTCCATACACAGCGAAGGATGTTTCTACATCCGGAGTTCAGAATGAGGAACAAGCCATCTTTAGGGCGCAGGAATTAGACTTGATCTATGCTCATTCTGGTTTGTTATACGAGATTATACCTAATGCTCCTCGTTCGATTTTTGATCCCAAGGTCAAGCCTGGACCACATGCCGATGGCATTGTGGGTTGTGCAAGTAAAAAGCCTGCAGGTTCGGTTGCGAAACAAGTAGCTCAGTCGTCTACCAACCAATCTGCCCTAGGACAAGCCACGGCTTCGTCTCATCCTACCCAAATGGTGAATGTACATGTTGTGCAAACGTCGGACCAGAAGGGTAACCAGCAACCCGGACGGAATCATAAGAAGGGTAAAAATAATAAGAAGGGTGGGAATAAGAACGAAAATGCCAATAATAATGACAAGAACAACAAAAATGCTGGGGGGGACAAGCAGAATAAACGTAAGGTTAAGTTTCCTTGCAAGCTATGTAAGGATGATCACCTCACATACGTGTGCCCTAGGATGGATGAAGCTTAGAAGTTCATAGCACAGGGCCCAGCTGTGTTGAAAAATCCTTTACCGCATAACCAAAATATGAACTAGAAGTCCCAGGACCAATCTAGTGATGATGATCCACCTGATACTAGTGGTCGTGGGTGCATTAACATGGTCCGTGCCGCGAAATTTGTGACGCGTGCAAAGGATTATACTACGTCGCAACCCAGCCCAGGTAAAGAACCTGATCTACCAAGAACTCCTTTGCGCATTGAGAAACCGGGCACTAAACCGGTGGATAAACCTGTGGATAAACCTGAAGCTGCACCTCGCATTCCTAAGGGGGTACTTAAGCGCTCAGGGCATAATCCAAATGCTCGAGCCGCCCAGAACTATTCAGTTGTCGAGGACTTGGGTCATACTCCTTGTGCGATGTCTGCATTGGAGGTGCTTCAAAGTTGTCTGTCGCAAAGGAAGGCTTTGCTTTCAGCTCTTGGTGTGAATGGTGATGACTCTCCCACAACGATCAAATTTTAAACCACAGGACATCAGCCTCGCTTTCCCTACTATGTGTCCCTTTTGATACATGTAGAATTTATGAATATGATCATTAAGCGGACTGTGATTGACGAGGGTGCTACTGCTTCTGTGATGTCTTTATCTTGTTGGAAGGGTCTTGGTTCTCCTGAGTTGTCCAAATCTATGACCATGTTAACTGCTTTTGATGGGAGATCATTTAGGCCGCACAGTATCATTCCTTCTCTTAAAGTCCATTTGGGAGGGAAGACCGTTGCGATAGAAGTTGAGGTGGTTGATGCGCCCCTTGACTATAATCTCTTACTGGGAAGGAATTGGATGTATAGTATGCAAGCCGTCGCGTCTTCCGTGTTTCGCGTTGTAAGCTTTCCTCATAATGGGAAGATTGTGATGATTGATCAGATGTCATTCAATAATCTGCCTCCTAATGCATCGTCAGGAGCTTCGGTTCCGAAGGTTGAGCATTCCCAGCCGGCAACTGGGAGTGTGGGTGTAGGAATGTATCCATCCCTTATGGGAACCTTTAGCTGTTCTGCACCTATCCTCATGGTAGGATCGAGCGTCGGTGGTGATTCCACGTCTAAGAAGTCGGTATCCTTTCGCACAAATCATATGGGAGATCCTTGGGTTCTTCCTTCACCGAGCCCTTCGAGTGAGTCCATCGAGCCGAGTATGCCGTTGCCTGCAGTTATGATTGCTTACCAAGCTAATCTTGAGTCTGCTGCAGTGCCTTGTTCTTCCTCTTCGCGGATAGAGGAGGAAGACCCCTATGTGTTGCTTGCATGGGCAGTACAATCTTCTCATGCCCACGATTACCTTGATATGGTTTTCGCTTCAGACAAAGCAATTATCGAGGCCATGTCGGGAGTTGAGCCACCATGGGAGGAGCTTCATCATAGATCTTATTTCCTTCCAGAGCTTGACCATTTGGAGCGTGAGGATTACAAGGATATTCTTAGATAGAAATTTGGTAGACCTATGGTTCCATTAAGCTCTCCTGGTCAGATGGCTGATGGAAACATGGCGAACATATCGTCAACTATTCCTATCAACATTTCTCGCAATCTTGGTACGATTGAGAATGTCTACATTGGGGCAGATTGTTCCCAAGATGAGATTCATGAGTATACCAAGCTATTCAAGGAATTCCGTGATGTTTTTGCTTGGTCATACGACGAGATGCCAGGGATTGACCCTCGGATTGTCGAACATGAAATTAAAACTTACCCCAACGCTAAGCCTGTTCGACAGCGTTTATGCACCGTGAATCCTAGAAAAGCACCCGCCATAAAGGCAGAGATAGAGAAATTATTGAAAGTTGGTTTCATCTATCCCATTCCCTTGACGGAGTGGGTTTCAAACCCCATTCCGGTGGATAAGAAGCAGGGAGTGATCCGTATATGCACTGATTTCCATGATTTAAATCATGCTTGTCCTAAGGATAACTTCCCCACACCGTTTATATATCATATTTTGGATGAGTGTGCAGGTAGCGAGGTGTTCTCCTTTATGGACAGATTTTCCGGATATAATCAGATCCAAATTAAACCCGAGGACCAACAAAAGACTGCATTTATTTTCCCTTGGGGAACTTTTGCATATCGGAAAATGCCTTTCGGCCTTAAAAATGCCGGAGCTACGTTTCAGCGGGCGATGACCTTGATTTTCCACGATCTCAAGTCCATTATTGAAGTATTTTTGGATGACCTCGCTGCTCATTCTCGCATGAGGATGCATCATTCGTATCACTTGAGATTGGTTTTCGAAAGATGCCGGCATTATGCTGTTAGATTAAACCCTCATAAGTGCATCTTTTGCGTGAAATCAGGTTGTCTTTTAGGATTCATCGTTTCGAAAGAGGGAATAAGAGTCGACCCCTTGAAGGTGGAGGCGATACTTCAGTTGTCTCCCCCGCGTAATATTCGCCATCTTCAGTGTTTGCAAGGCATGGCAAACTTCCTACGAAGATTTGTAGTCAATTTCACCAATTTGACTAGAGGCTTCATGCGTCTCTTGAAGAAGGATACTCCCTTTGAATGGGATGAGCGAGCCCAGGATTCCTTCAATGCACTTAAGCGAGCCCTAGCATCGGCCCCGATGATTAGTCCTCCGGATTATAGCCGTGATTTCCTATTATATGTGGACGTGTCTTTAGAGACGATTGGGATGGTTTTGGTTCAAGAGGATGAGGAGCTCCAGGAGCATGTCGTTTATTATCTGAGCCGAAACCTTATTGACGCAGAGATTCGATATTCTCATGTCAAGAAGCTTGCCTTAGCTACTGTACATGCGGTGCAGCGTTTGAGACATTATATTCTCCTTCGCCAGACCTTGGTTGTGGTGCATGTCAATCCATTTCAGTTTGTCCTCACACGTAGGATGATAGGGGGAAAATACAATAAATGGATTTTCATCCTGCAAGATTTTGATCTCGAGTTTGTTTCGGCAAAATCGAAGAAATCTTTAATCTTTGCAGAGCTCATATCGTATTTTCTGAGCGAGGCTGAGGAGTCGGTATGTGAAGATACATTCGTTGACAAACACATTTTCTTAATCTCAATGGCTGACCCATGGTACAGGGATATCATAGTATATCTGCAAACACAGAGGACCCCTACTCACCTCTCGCGAGATGAGCGACGTCGATTACGTCACGTTTCCAAGAACTACCTCATAGTGGACAACACTTTGTACCGCCGTGGAGTAGATTCCCTTTTACGACGTTGTTTAACTCATGATGAGGCTGAAGTAGTCTTGAATGATTTCCACGAAGGGGCGTGTGGTGGTCATTTGTCTGGGCTTGCTACAGCTCAGAAGATTCTTAGAGCTGGTTATTTCTGGTCATCGATCTTCAAGGACTGTATTGAAGCGGTCAAGAGGTGCCACCCTTGCCAGTTGTTTGCACGAAATATGCGCTCTAAGCCTGCCCCGTTGCACCCTATTATCACCGCCAGTCCCTTCACCAAGTGGGGGCTAGATTTTATGGATTGTAACCCAGCTTCGGCTGGGGGGCACCATCACATCATAGTAGCTGTCGATTATTTCACAAAATAAGCAGAGGCAATGCCTACTGTAAAATCCGACGGTGAGACAGCTGCGCATTTCGTATTCAACCAAATTATTACTCGGTTCGGGATTCTGAGAGAGCTTGTCACTGACCATGGCTCGCACTTTCAGAACCGGATGATGGAAGAGTTGGCATCCAAGCTAGGGTATAAGCAAGAGCACTCCTCTTCTTACTATCCTCAAGTGAATGGACAGGTTGAAGCAGTGAATAAGTCACTTAAGTCCATTCTCCAACGAACCATCGCACAAAGCAAGACAAATTGGCATATTATTTTATACCCTGCTTTGTGGGCTTATCGAACCGCAGTTAAGACTGCCACTGGTTTTTCTCCATATCAGCTTGCTCATGGAGTGGAGTCGATCTTGTCGGTTCAATGCGAAATTCCTTCGTTGAAGTTAGCCGTAGAACTCTTACCAGACACTTCACCTTTGGAGGAGCGTTTGGTTCACCTTAAGCAACTCGATGAGCAGCGTAGAGATGCCTTGGTGACTCTAGAGGTTAATAAGCATCGCGTGAAGGCCCAATACGATAAGTTTGTCCATCCGAGAGTGTTTAGTGAGGGAGATTTGGTCCTTTTGTGGGATCAAGCGAAAGAACCCTTGGGGGCAGGGAATTTCAATCCTATGTGGCATGGTCCTTATGTTGTTAAACGTGTCTTAGAGAAGGGTGCCTACGAGTTAGTGGATTACGAGGGGACAGCCTTGGCGGAGCCTAGAAATGGGCTCTATCTTAAAAAATACTATGCATGATCTTTAGCCAAGGTTGTTTGTTGTATATTATTGTACAGCTTTTTTGCATAGTTAGGTCTTGTTTATCGTGATCGGGTTTGTGATTAGTTTCCATTTCTTGTGGCAGATGTCAATGGAGTCTTCCACTTTCATAGGATTTGCGGATGGTGCAAGCCGTCACACTCAACACTCAGCCTCAGCTGCTTGGGTGATTTTTACTCCTATGGGTCAGGAATTGTCTTCAGGAGGCGTATGTCTACGGCCATCTTCCAACAATGTTGCTGAATATAGCACCGTTATTGAGCTTCTACAGGATGCCATCTCACATGGTGTCCCCTCTCTTGAGGTACGTCTTGATTCAGAGTTAGTAGTGTCACAGCTAAATGGCTTGTACCATGTTAGAGATCCGATGTTATTGAGGAGATTCTTGCAGGTAAGATTGTTAGAGCGGCAGTTTGAGAGTATTACATATACACACATTCCTAGAAATTATAATCAAATTGCTGATTCATATGCTAACTACGTGTTAGATTGGAATTTGTCTCATTCATTATAAATTAATCATAAACACAATTTTTACACATGTAAATAAATAAACGGATCACCATAAAACTTTTTTTTATATACATCAAAAATGTGGTAATACATAGTGTCATAATACAAAAAGTGGAGCTTTCAAAGCTTCCATCATATACACGGTAGTACACTCCTAGGTGTCTAGTCCTGTGGAGGAGGGTTGTGATCATGATATGTCAACATGGCTCTAGCTAGCCGACGGAATAAACGCACCCATGCGCGTGGTACACCCACCACCTGCCGTTGCATAGCCTCAGGAAAGTCCTCGACTTGCGCCATGGGAACCCTGTGAGTCAGTCGCATGAAGTTGGTATGGATGCTTTGGAGCGTCCGCTCTGCATCCGCACCGGTGATGTCATCCCCTCTTACCCTTCGTCTATGACGTGGGAAGCCCTCTGGTCACCATGGTCCCACATCTGCACATGAATAGTAGATGTCACTATGTATTGTCACCCAAAAACATGTCTTTTTTATTTCACTTAATCAAGAAAACACAAAAAAAATTAAATATTTCAAAAAAATTTAAAAAAAAGAGAGTTAGGGTCGAGATTCGTTACCTATGTCTCCGAATGCTAATCCTGGTGGCAATGGCATGTCCAGATCTCCCCAGCATTCTATCCCTGCATAGGGGTAATCATCTATGGAAACTATCTGTCGTCGCCACCATGGAAAGAAGTCGGCTGGATAGGGGTTGGCCACCCTACCACCCCCCAGTCTGTGCATCGCGTCTGCCCAACGTCGTTGGGCCGGATCTCGAACCTCGTGGAGAGGAATATCCACTCTAGGGATCAATCCTGGAACCCGCTCGAAGAAGAACGTGCTCAGTATGTTGTTGAACCCGAAGTTCTGTATCCTACCTGCCTTACACTCACTGAGCTGATGTTTCATGTTGCTCAGTAGTGTAGTATTCCAGTCATACACGGTCGGTCTCATACACTCCACCGCATAATACATATATGCTCGAGAGGCCTGATGGAGTGATGCTATGCCTGTTATCCTACCCAGTGTCAGTAGTATGGCCTTTAGGACCAACACCTGTATCGCGTTGGTGGGGACTTGGCTCCCCACCTTCTCAGTCTCTGGGTAGCAGTACACTACTATGTACTCATCGATAGTAATCCCATGACCTGGCCCACCTCTGGAACGAAGGTTCACTACCTCCCCTCGTCTAGATAGACCTGTGATGAAATAGATATCCTCCACCTCAATGGTGAGGGTCATACCGTCTATCCGAAAAGACTCTGAGTCTGGATCCCAATAGTCTACCAGCATCTGTAGCAGCCCTGGTTTGGCCCTCAAGCCACCTAGGCACCAGAACTTATAGAGTCCACATGCACGTAGCACTTGTTGAGCCCTTACATCAGCCCTTACAGCCTCTTCTACTTCACCATGCTCGCGTTCTCTCCATTCAAGCACCATCCTGCATGAGAGTTTGACCAATTAACCATTAGATTCATATAAATTCACTTGCGCGGCGTCATACGCGGCTGTTTTGCAAATAGCCGTGTATGTACGCGGTTTCTAGCCCCTTTTCCGCGTATAGATAGCCCTATACGCGGGAAAAGCCTCGATACCCGCATGGGCCGTAGCGCTCATGTAGTCCTGGCCTTAATGAGCTCATTTGACCATGAAAACTTGAAAAAATTATATTGAAATGCAAGCTAAGAACATGAGTAAGTACCTGGAAGAGACGGTTGTGAATTCCGCCGGCTGGATCTCCTGGAATTTGCAGTTGAAAATCAGAGCTCCAATGGGTAAAAAGTTTCAAATGATTTCTATTTCTTACTATTTATAGAAAAATTTTCAAATATTTGAAAATTTTTACCCCCTTTTCTATAGTTTTGACCGTTTCTAACCTTTTTGGACCGTTTCTGACATATTTTGTGATGTAGAAGACCATTTACAGAGCCGTTTCAGCCTATGGATTGACCCGTTCGTACCCATTTCAGGTATAATATCTACACTGGCATATAGGTTAGGATCATCACCGCTTGCATTTTTGCATGACCTTATGACCATGTCACTCTCGCCTTAGGTACGAACCCACTCTATTATGTCACGGAACCTTCTTGTTGCTTTAGAAGTGGCATGATATGAGTGGTAGAGCCTCACCTTACATGGGTACCCTAGTTAGCACCTTATTTGTATTTGGTGCCCATGCCGATGTTTTCTCCCTTTAGGGTGTGGGAGTCCGTTGTATAGTATTGCCATGACATTTAGTAAGAGCATCATACTCCTCTTGATCTTATGCTGGCCATGTTCCCCCTGGACTCCCCTTGTATCAAGTTGTGGATGCATTTTCATGAGCTTTGCCTGTCTTATTGAGCTTTATGTCGGCTTCCTTGACATTGCGTTTCAGCCTTATAGCCTGAGCTTGTCTCATGTCTAGCCATGCAGAGCCATTTTTTATATCCTTCGCAGCTTGACTTTCCCTTTTTACCGGGAGGGGATCTTCCCCCGAGTGTCGATATCCTACACATGTTTCCTTGCATTAAGCATAGGTATGTTCCACTGCTTGGAACTAGTTTGTTCGCCCTGATGACACTCGTCTCCTCCTAGTTTGTAACTATAAAGCTAGTTTATTCTTTTTTCAAGCTTTTCAAATAACTAAAAAAGACCAAAAAAATTAAAAAACCAGAAAGCCGGACGGGAAAAGATGTTATCTTTGGCAGCTGTCGAGTCGTGTCACCTTCGAACAGAACACTGTATATCACATCCGTTGGTTGGGTTATAGTTTGACTTTAGGAAGCTGTACTCATTTATATCAGTTTATCTCCACCAACTGGTTATCCTTCCAGTCCCTATGGAGCCTCTATTTATGCCTCCTGCATCATAGAGATGTCCCAGTTTGTATATCGAGTCTATGCTTCCTTTATTCAGTCACCATATGTCGTTATTCTCTTGTTCGAAGGAAGTTGAAACCTGAGTCGGCCATTCCTCAGTTATCTTGACTTTGCATGTCAGCCATTCCCGGTACAGTTACTGGTTCGTGCACCTTATGATCGAGTCCTTCCACATTAGACATCTTTGCTGAGTAACTCATGTTGGATGATGGGGGATGCCCTAATTCCCTCCTTCCAGCAGATTTCATCCCATCGAATTCAGATCATTTATTCTGGGATTGGAGTCTAGAGTCATTATGAGTGCCTTGAGACTTGCAGTCATCAGTGGCAGGTTCTCTCGCCATCGATAGTTTTGGGAATACATCAATGTCCCCTGATCGATGGATTCTCTCAAGTGTTCGACCTCAACACCTTTATTCACACTTGTTATTTTGCACTCTAGTACCTTGATTCCCATTTTCATTATCGGTGGGTAATCTCGCGTCTGTTAACGGTATACATCAATGACCGGTAATCAGACGATGGACTACTATGTTCGACCTCGACACCTCTATTCGCATAGTAGGACATGTACTCGTAGCGGTTTATGTAGAAGACCTTCCACATTGGTGGCATCTCTTATGTGCTACCTCCTTGATCGTGCCAGTGTTCATGAGATTTCAGCTCTCGTGACTTGTTCCAGTATATGTCAGATATTTCCAGCCACTATGGAGATCAGATCTATTGTATATCTTCAGCCTTTGTGGAGATCATAGTCCTTTGTATATCTTCCTCATGGAGATTCTGATATATGTATATTGTACGTGGTGATGACCACATATGTGATATCATGTTGTATGCCTATTCATGGCCATTGTACTCTTATGTATCCGGGACTGCTATATGTATTCGCAGTTATATGCAGAGTTGTATTACGGTATTATGCTGATTGGGTGGCTGGTCTTCCATTTGGGTACCTTCATCACTTCCTTCCTGGGATGGACTTATAATGTATTTCGGCCATCGTATAACCCCTCTGATCTCAACATTAGGGGGCATCTGTTATAGCGGATTTCACCACACTAGGTGAATCACACATTGTATGGCCTTCCCTTGTCCCACTGCAGACTCATTAGCCCCTTTGGACCACTTGTTGTCTTTTGATGTGACCCCCATCATCCCTAAAAACATAAGAATATTGATATACGCGGCTTTTTCCCCGATAACCGCGTACATAAGCGGATCTGTCCCCTATAGTCGTGTGCATCGGGATGTGTGCATAAATCCAAATCCTTTTGGATGTTTCCTTGACTTGGATCCGACTCATATGACTCCTGGCCTTCCATATGCCTTGCGATCGCACGGATTCGACCTTTCAGTATCCCTTTGAAAATTTATATAAGGAACCCCTTGGTACATTGAAAGCATAAGAGAGAATTGAGAGTAACTAAACTATAGTCCATTGTGGCTAGAACTTTATGCTTGAGTCTGCATCCCTTTGTCCCTTGGAGCACTGTTGTGTTCTTCCCAATCTTGCCTTTTGCTAGTAAGCTTGCTATCGAAGTGATGGAGGATTGAGGTGGTGGAGGCCCAAGTGGGGGATTCAATTTCTCCGATTCACAGACGTGCCGTCAGAGGTTGTCACTTGTAATCTCTGATTCATATTAATAGAAATATCTTTTCCTGTCCAGTAATGTGTATTTGAATGAATATTGTATCCATTGGAATATGTCAAATGCTTTTACATTATTGATTATATATGCTAGAATAGATCTAACACCATGAAATATAGTATGCTTGTATTGTTTACTTGTTGTTGAGGACGTGTTATAACAATTCAAGCTGAAGATTGGAAAGCTCAACGGGGATCTACTTCAAGCGTCCGGAATAAGGTATGAGGTTCGATCCTTTAGTGTTAGATTGTTTAGTTCTATTGCATATTGGGAAAGATTGATTTCTGGAGTATAGCTGTCTGTTGTGGTACCCCAAGCCATAGCAATTTCTCTCCGTAACACCCCCTATGAATTCATTTAGTTTTTGAATTGGATTTCTATATCTCGATCAGATTTTCTTATAAAGTAGTCTTGTCTTACTCAAACATGTCTACATTGCATTGAAAATGACAATGATTTTTAAACAATCCTTCAAAAAAACTCTGAACATACTGTACATATGCTTCATTTTCCAAGTATGGAATTCATAAGGGCTACTGGTATAGGCTGGCATAGTTCATTCTCTATTACCTTGCCTTGCAGTGGCTTTTCTTTTACGATTTTCCCACTATAGGTTTTTTCCAGTCATCTATACAAGTCGCCTGGTACTTGCTTTAATCTTGACATTCATATCAACCTACCTAGTACAAAATTTTTCAGGGTAGAGAGGATAACTTACAAACCTGATCTCATCACATTTTTCATATTTGCTACTTGAAACCCATTTGAAGAAAGGTATGATATGTGTGCCTCAGCGATTGTATATTTGTAATTTATATTTTATTCAAAAAAAAAAAACACTATTTGTTATTCGGAGATGGTATGGAAATTACATGCAACATGTGCACATTGCATTTTTAGAATTAATGGATATTTCATTTCTACCCTTATAAAAAATAATCCTTGATCCTGCTTTTTTTTTTCTTTCTTTCTTTTTTAAATCAACCCACCCCATTGGAAAGGTTCTACAATATATTTTTTTTCTTTCTTCTTTTTAATCTCAATCCACCCACTCAACCCACTTTATTGGAAAAGGTTCTTCCACAATCCTCTTTTTTTTTTTAATTTCTTCCACATTAGATTTCTTCCACAGGAAATAGTTGAATACTGGATGAACACATCTTGATCTTGAGGTTTGTGAAATTAGTAGGCATTGTTGAAGTTCTTTATCCCAAACAAACAGCCTGATGCAATTACACATTATAGGAGATATGTATAGTGAAAGGATGTCTTTCCTTGCCATACTATAGTTACCATCCAATACCAAGTGTTCACTCTTCACCAACTAGTGATTCACTTATTCTTTGTAAATGGTTATCATTTTTGTGAAGATTCCAACTCTGAGATAAATTATATCAGACCTTATTTTTCCAAATATTATTGTGGTGAATGTATTTTAAATATGCAATACTTTCATTATATATATGGTGGATCTTTCTCTTGAGGTTTGTGAAATTGGTAAACATTGTTGAAGTTCTTTATCCCAGTTTGAAGCAAATGCACATTATATGAGGCCTGTATAATGAATGGGTGTTTTTCCTTGCCATACTATAGTTACCAGCCAATACCTATTGCTCACTCTTTCACCAACCCGTGATCCATGTTTTCTATGTAAGTGGTTATCATTTTTGTAAAGATTCTAGCTCTGAAATAAGTTATATCATGATTTATTTTGCCAAATATTATTGTGGTGAATGTATTTTAAATATACAGTACTTTCAGTATATATATGGAGGATATTACTCTTGATAATTGGTAAAAATTGTTGAAGTTCTTTATTTTAGAAAAACAGTCTGAAGAAAATACACATTATAGGATGTTTGTACAGTGAAAGGGTGTTTTTCCTCCCCGTACTATAGTTACCAGCCAATACCATGTGTTCACTCTTTCACCAACTAGTGATCTACATATTCTCTGTAAGCAGTTATCATTTTTGTGAAGATTCCAACTGTGAGATAAATTATATCAAACCTTATTTTGGAAAATATTATTGTGGTGAATGGCTTTTAAATCTGCAATACTTTCATTATATATATGATGGATCTTTCTCTTGAGGTTTGTGAAATTGGTAAGCATTGTTGAAGTTATTTATCCTAGTTTGAAGAAAATGCACATTAGAGGAGGTCTATACAATTTGAAGTGTGTTTTTTGATATATTTTTATCTCATAAATTGGGAATGCTATCCACAAGTTCTTGATCAAGGAACTTGTACCTATGCAAGGTCTCCAAATGCTCTGGGATGCTAGTATATCTGAATTTTTTTGAGTCTCCATCCTCAAAACATATTTGGTTTTTATTTTCTTTCTCACCTTAGGAAGGGAATGACATTATTTTCCCACATCCCACTTCAGATAAACTAGACCAGAAACTTTATTTTCGTATTCTGAATCCAAACATGGATGTAGACAAGCAAGTGTCAATACATGTTAAAGATAGTGCACAGGTACAAGCTCATGGCCGCAAGTTATGAGATAGAAATATATCGAAAAACACCCTTTCACTATATAGACCTCATATAATGTGTATTTGAGAAGTCATGATACATGTTGTCGTGAATTCTCCTTATACATTGATGATAAAATTGTATGGAACACACATGACAATATACCTTGAGAGAGAAAAGATTAATGTCATTGGTCTTCTCAGTCCTATGGGTAAAAGGGGTTGTTTCCCCACCTTTATTGTACACCTTGGTCTTATGGGTATGGGGGTTACCTTACCACCTTGTTTTGACGCTTAGTAGACTTATGGTCCTTTTGGTCCTAGCACCCTTGTTGTATGTGGTACCATGAGAACCTTTGATATGATGACTTAACCTTATTTTTTTTATTTTATATGACACTTGACTGTTAGTACCCTATCCTAAGTCAACTTAACATTATTTTATGTTATGTTTGGGAACAACCGTAAAATATAGGGGTTTGTGGATTAACCTTTCTAGAAGGCTTGTTAAGATTATAAATTCAAGTCTTGAATTTCATTTTAGAGAGTGTGTTCACAAGAGAAATTTGAAGATATGATATTTAACTTGTCTAGGGTTTTCTATTGCTAATAGATTGACGTTTAGGGTTCTGTTTCTATCTCTAAGCTGCTACCACCTCTCCTCTCAGCCTACTAGTGTTTTCATCTTCCTGTTCAAGTTTTTGCTGTTATGAATAATTTGTGTCAATCTTCTCAGCTTGTTAAGGGTTTCCTTGATGTGTGTTGATCTTCCTTGAGATGGGCATAATATTTTGTAGGATGCTAATTCTAATAGAAGCCCTTATTGGGGAGGCCATGACTAATAGACACCTTTCTGCTAAGGGTTGTGACTAATAGAATCCCCTTAGGGTTGGGACGTGACTGATCTAAGCCCCTTAGATTTGAACTGTGATTGAGTTGCTAGATGGGCCATGACTGTGTGGAACCCTTCTTGAGTTGGGTCATGACTAGGTAAAACCCTGTTTGGGTAGGTCATGACTATTTGACCTTACCTTAACTGAACCATAGAATGTTGATGCTTTCTCTAACAGGTCGTGACTATTGATGAATTTTTTTATCCCTCTTGGACATGTCGTGACTTTTTTGTGACTTCTTAGATTGGGTTGTGATCACTGTTGCTTTCCCAGACTTAGGATGTGACCCTTTTGTTGTTTGTTAGAGTGGATCGTGACCCTTGGAACTTGGGGTTGTTCAGACTTGAGCTATCACTCTTGGATGCCACCTGTGCTGGGATGTGACCATTGTGTGTGCTCATTGAACTTGAGTTGTGAACTCTATGAGGTGTTTGTATAGAGCTATGATTCTTGTGGGTTGTTAGGACTCTAACTTAACCTTGCTGGGTTGCTAAGATCTCAGCTATGGCTTTTGTTAATCTTCTTGAACTGGTTGTGATCCTGCTGGTGCCTAACTGTGTTTGGGGCTGGGTATCACTATTGGGGTTTTCACACTTGGCGACTGATTCATATTGACTGCTATCATATGTTCCTAACCTTATTCCTAACCTTTTCTCTCTCAATGTATGTCAATCATTTCATTGTTGATCTTGTCCTTTTAGTCACAAGATTTTATACTAAAAGTATCCGAGTATAAGGATGATTCAAACCAGATATGAACCGACTTTGCTATTTATTAGTTGTTGGTCAATAGTTTGTTTTTTGTACTATATTATTGTTTATGTTCTGTACATTGCATTTGATGAAGTGTATCTCAAGGACCAACTTTAACACAGTGAACATTGGAGTGTTAAAGTTAAAAGAGATGAAAGTTATGTTTTCTAAATTTATCTTGCCTTGCTACAGTTGTACCAATTTTGGGGCTGAGTATCACTGCTAGGGTTTTCACACTTGGAGACTAATTCATATTGACTGCTACTATATGTGGGGCTGAGTATCACTGTTGTGGTTTTCACACTTAGTGACTGAGCCATATTGACTACTACCCCATTTAGATCAGTTTTTCGTTGAGAAATATGTAATTTTTAAAATTTCTGGTTGTTGAACATCTACTAGATTATAAATTGTTTTCTTGGATTCGAACTTTAGAATTCATAGTTTAAGGGAATATATAATGTAATGTTTCTATGATTGCAGAGAATGATAGGGTTGTAGCATAGAGTAATATTGAAAGTACTTCAGATCCATCCCATTTGGATTATATTTACTAAAAACTTTGAAGTGGTTGACCAATAAATCGTTTGAGTAGTTGGGTTGATGATAGTCAGGAACTTAGAGGAATGAGTGGCACTACGATAGAATTAGGAATTAAGGATAATTTTGTTTCTCAGTTATAGAGGGCTCAACTAGTTGATGACACAAAATAAGATTTGGCCCATGATACCACCAGATCACAGGAAAAAGGTGATGCTACTTCCTCACAAGCTGCAGATGTTGGTACAGTAATGATAGAAACTTTACAATCATAGGATAATGATATATAGAGAACCAAGGAACGTAATCAATCCCATGTTGAAGATAATAAAATCTATCATCCTTTGTCAACCATTAGATACTCAAAGTTGTGTATTAATATTTTTTACCATTATAGAGGACTATGTAAGTTAGGTTCCCAAATTCTTAAAGGGTTCTAGCTCAATGGAAGAGCGCCTACCTTACAAGCAGGAGGTTGGTGGTTCGATTCCTTTATGCCCTAATGATACTATAATATTGGTTAAAAACAACTAAATTAGTAAGCAAAAAATAAGAGATAGGTGACCAAACAAAATGAACAAAACTTGTATATAAAATTACTAAAAATGACTAAATTAGTGACCAAAACATGAGAGATGCGAAACTAGTCATTAAAAAGGATGCAACACGTGGTGTTAATGATGAAGCCAAACATGGCGTTGATATGGTAGAAAAATAAGACGTTACTTTGGATGCAAAAGATCACGCTACATAGGAAGAAACATATGGTGCAACAATAGAATAAATATTTGGCGTCATTTTGGTAGCAAAACACGATGCAAAAAAGGAAGCAAAAATTGATGCAAATTTAGAAGCAAAAATTGGCACATATTTGGAAGTAAAATATGGTGCCAAATGGGATACTAAAGTGGTAGAAAAAATGGATGAAATATTGGATGCTAACATGGTGCTATTAAGGACACAAATATGGCGCTAATGAGGGTGTCATTTAAGAAGCAAAAGTAGACACTCACTAGGAAGAAAAATATGACGTTATCTAGGAAGCAAATGTCGACATTGCTTAGGAAGCAAAGTTGGAAGCTATGAAGCAAACATCGACGTTGTTTAGGAAGAAAAGTTGGACACTATTATGGAAGTAAAAAAAGAGACGCTATTTTGGATTCCATAAAGGATGCTATTTAGGAAGCAAAAAAATGCATTTTTGAGATGCTTTAAGTTTTTTCCATGACACATCCCATTTAGCATATAGTTTTACCACTCAATGTAATAAACAATTACACTAAAAAGGGACGCTAAATGGGACGCTAATTCTAGGATTTGTTGTAGTGTATGACTGTAATAATGCTTCTTACAACCATTAGAGTAATGAACATCAAAAAACTGATTATAAAGTAACTGCGACTTTTCTTTTACAGGGAAGATACAATATAGAGTAGTTACCATTAAAACTTGTAGACACTACACATACTTTTATAAACAAAATACAGATATAGAATTTAAATCACAGGTAAATAATAAATAGTTTAGAACCTGGATAATTTGTCGAAGGGGGACAAACAACCAAAGGAGACCGTTCCACCCAACAGTCTCCTGAAGCAGCAAATATTACTTGCTTAGGACCCCCGAGCCTGTTCATTGAACCACTAAGATGAAGAGACTATGTAACAGCATACAAAGAACTTCCTGAAGCTTAGCACTCAATAGTAGACTTAAATCAGGAATTTCACTTTAGCTATCCCCTCATCGAATTCCTTGTGTGCCTGACTTTTTCAGTTTGTAGTAGTCACAAGGTTCATTCACTTGGAAATAGAATGCAGTGAGCCTCCTGCTCAATTCGATGGTATTTATAAGATTTCCTAGGTCTTTGGGTCAGTTTTGAAATTAAACGAGCCACCTGCTCAATTTCCCCTCTCAGTGAACATGACCACAATTTTAGGGATTTTTCTTCCTGCAACAGCTAGAAAGTGAAATGCTAGTGCTTCCACTTGCCATTCAGCTTCCTACAGCTGCTCATCCCTCCTAGTGGGTTAGTGAGCACTCTTTCAATGGTCTCCTTTGGATAGGTGTCTCTCCATTTAATTATTTAAATAAAATAAATATTCAAATACAATCATCCTTAACCAACTTGGTCATAAAAAATTTACAATAATTTTAATATAATGTTTTCTCAAATAATTAAAAATATTTACTTTTCAGTTCTAGGTTGGTTACAAACACCCCCACTTAAGTTCAACATCATCCTTGATGTTTCTCAAGTTTATTCTAAGTATTCCTGGAACAAAGATGGATATGCCTCCCGGATATGAATCTCCAATTCCCAGGTTGCTTCATCTACACTCAGGTGTTTCTATTTCACTTTTACTTGTCAAATGGTGCAATTCAGTAGAAAAATTTCCCTCTTGTCAAGAATACAGTCTGGTTCCACCTGAAAATATCCTTCAGGTTCTACCTGAATAACATTCCAGTCAATCACATGAGTAGCATCATGCACATACTTTTTCAATATGGAAATATGAAAGACATTATGTATTCTAAGATTAGGTGGAAAAGCTAACGAATATTCCACTGTAGCAACTCTTGCCAATATTTCAAATGGTCTACAATAACTGGGTGCTCATTTATCACAACACCCCAACTTAAAGGAGCTCTCTTTCGAGGTTTTACCTTAACAAATACATGCTCACCTACTTGGAATTAATTTTGAGTTCTTTTAAGGTCTGCATGACTCTTTTGTCTGCCCTGGGAAGTTTTCAAATTGCTTTGTACCCGTTTCACTGTTAGTTCCAGTTCTTTTAACAAGTTAGGTCCTAACATCAATTTGTCAACTGGATTATTCCATGTAATGGGAGTATTACATTTCCTACCATATAATATTTCAAAATGACTAAGTTTAGCTAAAGCTTGAGAATGATTATTATATTCAAATTCAACTAAGTGCAAATAATCTTCCCCTTTATTGGGATAGTCTCTAACATACATTTGTAACATGTCTTCTAGTACTTGATTGACTCTTTCTGTTTTTCCATCCATTTGTGGATGATAAGAAGTACTGCAATTCAATTTAGTATCTAGTACTTTAAACAATGACTTCCAAAAATGACTAGTAAACTTAGGATCTCTGTCAGAAATTACTACCTTCGGAATTCTATGCAACCGAAAAATTTTCTTCATAATGATGTCCACAATTTTAGCAGCCTTATGAGTTTTTTAAACATGTATAAAGTGTGTTGAATTGCTTAGTTTGTCTACCACTACCATTATAGAATCATTTTGTTTCTAATTTTTAGGCAATCTAGTTATAAAATCAAGATTGATAACTTCCCATTTCCAATTTGGAATTGACAGTGGTTGCAAAAGACCTACTAGGTGTCAATGTTCAGCTTTAACTTGTTGATGTTCTATACACCTAGCTATATACATCAACTCTGTTCTTCATATTGGGCCAAAAATACTCTTTTCTTAACATTGTTATCATCTTTTGATATCCCGGATGTCTGGAATAAGGACTTTTATGTACTTCATTCAAAATCAGCAATTTATATTCTGGTATGTTAGGCACATACAGTCTATTTTTATACAGCAATAAGCCTTTTTCATTAAAAATGTAATCTATTTTTACATTTTCATATTTGTTATTGGTTACTTTTTCTCTTAGATTTTGGTATTCCTTTTCCATTTTTATTCCTTCTTCCAATTTATCATCCAATTCTATTTTGTAACTGCTAATAGCAGCTATAAAATTTCTTATAACATTTCATTTTTAGCTTTCTTTTTCTATTTTTTTTTATAAAATTCTAGAAGGTTGATATTCATCCATTGTCAGTCAATCATGAGGCATAGATAATAGGATATCATAATTGAGCATAGGATCCAACCCTCCAACCCATTCCTAACGGCGATTAGGAGTCATTTAAACACCGTTTGAGAGGCTATTCGTATAGAACTCTGCTTAAGGCATCAACCACTTTATTTTCCTTTCCTTTGATGTGTTTGATCTCAAAATCATATTCGTTGAGGAAGCCTAACCATCTATATTGCCTTGCATTCAGACACCATTCAGATTTTGTTGATCGAACAAATAGTTTAAGCTTATGTTATCTGAAATTAGTAGAAATCTTTTACCAATTAGATGATGGCACCACATTTTCAAAGCATGAATTATACCTTCCAGCTCTAAGTCATAAGTTTCATAATTCTTTTCATGTGTTTTTAGCTTCCTCGATTCATAAGAAATTATGTGACCTTCTTGTGTTAATACTCCACCCAAACCTTCATTGCATGCATCAGTGCATACAGCAAAATCATTGTTTGGATCTGCTATTTTTAGTATAGGTGCAGTAGTTAACAATTCTTTTAATTTATTAAAACTTTCACACTTTTGATCCCATACGAATCTTTTTCCCTTTTTCTGCAAAGATGTTATGGGACTTGCGATCTTCTAGAATCCTTCTATGAATTTTAGGTAATAACCTGTAATTCCCATGAATGATCGTACATCCATTACATCTTTGGGAACATGCCAATCAATTATTGATTTTCCTTCCTTGGATATTATGTGTCCTAGATATTGTATCTTATCTTTATAAAATTCACATTTACTGAATTTAGAATACAGTTTATGTTCTCGCAAAACCTGTAGTATTATTTGTAAGTGTTCATCATGTTCTTCTTTCATTTTCGAATAAATTAACATGTCATCTATGAAGACGAATATAAATTTATCTAAATATTTACTTAGGACAATGTTCATTAAACACATAAATGTTGCTAAAGCGTTTTTTAGCCCCAAAGGGCATAACTAAAAAATCACAATTCCTGTATCGGGTTGTGAAAGTAGTTTTAAAAATATCTTCGTCTTTAATTCTAACTTGATGATATCTCAAGTCAATTTTTGAAAATATCGTTGCTCCACATATCTGATCAAACAAATCATCGATGCGGGGAAAAGGATATAAATTTTTAATTGTCGTTTTCTTCAGCTGACGATAGACTATACATAGACGTAATGTACCGTCTTTCTTTTTAATGAATAAGACAGGTGCTCCCGAAGGGGATACACTTGGTCTTACATAAATTTTGTCTATCAATTATTGTAGTTGTAATTTTAATTTGTTCAGTTCTAAAATGTTCATTCAATAAGGAGCCTTTGAATTAGGTACATCTTCTAGTACTAATTCAATAGTAAAATCCAGATCTCTCTTTGGAGGTAATCTTGGAATTTGTTACGGGAAAACATCTGAGAAATATTGTAGGATTGGAATATCATCGAATTTCAGCTTATCTTATTTATCCATGTGTTTATTATTTATTATATGTACATCAAATTCTTTACAACCTTTCCTTACATGCTTTTTTATTTGTAATGCTGAGATTTATCTAACAGAAACTTTCCTAGGTATCCCTTTGACTGTAATTCTTTCTCCTTTATCATTTAAACAAGTAAATGTTTTCTGAAAATAATTTAAAACTATTTGATGTCTTTCTAGCCAATCCATACCTATTAAAACATCACAAGATCCTAACAGAAATACATTTAACTTTACTTAAGTTCTAAACAGACTCATAAACATTTCACAGCTTTCAACGTAATTAACTACTTTTCTTTTGGTTCCTATGGCTAACTGCACCAACCAAGACTTTTCAAACTTTTTTAAAGATAATTTGCATTTTTCTACAATGCTAGGTGATACATAGCTTAAACTAGCACCTGGGTCAATCAGAATAGAAACAAGATGGCTTTGTATCATACCTTGTACTTCCACCATGGAGGTTTTATGATCATCCTATCAATTTTTCAAGGATGCATTTATTCTGGGAATTTCATTTGCTACATCACCAATTGTTTTCTCTTCCTGAATGGTATGCACATTCCTATAGTTCCTCCTTCTGTTCGGACAGTCCTTTGCATAGTGAGGTCCCTGACATTCCCAACACTTTACAGGTTCCTTATGTTCATTATTTTTAACATAATTATTAGGCATGTCTCTGCCTTTTGGTGTTGGAATATTTTGTTGTGTTTTAATTTTAAAATCTGTCCCTTTATAATTATTCTTAGATAAATTCCAAGAGTTATTTCCAAAACTTTTATTAGGCTTAAAACCTTTTATTTTATGGTCGGAGTTATTTTCTCTCTTATTCTTCCAGTTAGGTATGTTTTCTCTCTTTTTACTTTGTTTGTAACAGAATTTAGCTTTTCTCATTTCCTCTTCAAGTGTCTTGGGATTATCAAATTCAATTCTGTCCTTGAAGCTAGTAGGCAAATAGCTCAGAAATATCTGTATTTTAGGCTTTTTCGTCAATTATATATGGTACATATCTTGATAAACATAGAAATTCACTACTCAACTCTTTCATTGAAATTGATCCTAGTTTTAGATCATAAAACTATTTATCTCTTTCTTCATAATATTTTTCAGCTAAGAATTTCCTTTTAAAGTACTTTTTAAATACTCTCCAGGTTAAATACTTTTCTTTAAGGTTTTTTACTCTTTTTATGTCCTGCCACCAGATGTCGACTTTTTCGGTTAGGTTCTAGATAGCCATCTAGGATTTCATTCTATCGAAGTAGTTATAAATATGAAAGTACTTTTTCATCCCCAATAACCAAGCCTCAACTTCTTCACCCTTTTCCACTTCCCCATTAAACATGGGAGGTTTTATATTTTTTAAATTTTCCTGATATCTCTTCATACGATTTATACTTCCTCTTTCTAGGACTACGGCTGCTTTCACTACTTTCACTTGTGTATTTATACCTTCCACTACACGACCTTACTTTAACTCCTGAAGAGGATTCACTATCATAAAATTTTAGTTTCTTACCCTTGTGTTTGTATGATACTGTTCCAGAATCATTTTCATACTCATTTCTTTTATCTTTACCTCTATTGTGTATTTTGTCTAGTAAAATCTGATTTAGTTCTAATATTCTTTCATTATCTACTTTCACAGCTTGTAGTTCATCCTTTAACTCTTTCATTGTTTGAAGTAACTATGAGGGTTGATTATTTAATTACACATAAATATTATCTGGATTATTGTGATGGGATCCATTTTCAGCAGATGCTTGAACTCCTTCCATTCCCTGCAAAATACAATTTTATATTTCTATACATAAATAATTTCAGAACATGATCAGTATATTTTGTTTCTTGTTTGCATGTGTGTGAGCCAATTAGGCCTGGTGTTTGGAACTCGCTCTAATACCACATGTAACATCTCAAAATTTTGTTAAAAAAAACTAGTAATGGTCTAAGCATAATAAAAGATGAAAGGATCCATACGATATCTCAATTTTACTCTTAACTTAAAGCATATAGTTACGACACACATAAAGGTGACTTAGGTATAATTGCAAAAAAAGGTCAACTAAATCATATGATATTTAAATGATGTTTAGTCTTTTATCCATTTAAACATAAATTTCTTTCTACAATGATAATTAGTTGTGATTTATTATTACAATGACGCTACTTCTCTTGTGAAAGAATGTCACTTTTATTTATTTCTCTCAGTTAGATCCGTTGTGCTTGTTAGTTATGCTCTAGATTTACTTGTTAACTTTATTATGAAGTAGAAAGGATGGCTTCCATGTCTTACTTAGCTTTAGGGATAAAGAAAAACTGCTATGATCTTCTTGCAGGTGACGAGTTGCGTTGGCCTACTTATGTTAACTTATTATGAGCCTGCTAAGGGGATGAAAGGATAAACAAAACAAAAAGGTAATATACATATCCTAAGATCAAGCATAAACACCAAAACCTATGGTGCAATTTGAAAAATTCTAGACTATAGAAAAGTGGGTTGACAATTTGATTTGAAAGGGTATGGTGCTAGGCCACGTGATGGCTTTATCTTTTATAGATGGAAAGTGTGTAATGATTTCAAAAAACCTAGGGTTTTTGTTGTTCCTTGATTCTCGTTCCTAGTCTTGTTCTTGTGATTTTGGATCTGTAGTGAAAGGGAGAGCAGGAGAGCCAATCTCTCGGCCTCCATGACTTCGGCCTCACTCTTGACTCTGTAACAACACCATTCTATTGGGAGAAAATTCATGGCTTAATGGCCTGCACTCTATAAAACATTGTGGAGGGTTTTCAAACTAAAATTTTGCACAGGAAAACGCTTCGTCCTCAGAAACACAGGTAATGTCCCTCTGGTTATAGTTATACCTTCTTATGGTTCTTTTCCATGAAAAATAATGATTATGAAAAATAGCCCCATACTGTTGCAATGCAGGAGGCTTCGGATGAATTACCATGTGGACCAGGGAACCGGTCTTTGTAGCTAGCATGTGGTCTAGTAAGACCTAGAACCTCCATTCCTTGCTCTTGTGACCCTGTTGGTATGTCTCTATTATGCATGTTGTGGTTGGGTCTAAAATCTCCGGAATGGAATCATTTTTTCGTTGAACTGGTAAACCCTTACAGTTCTACCTATGGAATCTTTAGTCATTTATGATATTTGTCTCCCTTGACAGTGGATTCTAAGGGGACTGCAATGGAAACATTACTTGTTTATTTTTGTTCAAATGAGTAACTTGCGAAGTTTAGTGAAAAGAATGGTTTCATCATGCTTTCTAGCAGAGTTTCCTTAATGATTTGAAATTTGTAAATGTGTGGTTTATTTTAAACAAAAACTTCCATTATGGTTTATTGTAAGATTACACAGTGTTTTTTAGTTCTTCAGTTTTCTTTTATCAATTTACAAAGAATCCCAGTCTAGTTGTCGTTTTGATGTTAACTCTATAGTTTTTGTTTTAAATCTTCTTAGGACATGAACGGTCATTTAGCACATATGGTAAAAGTAGTGGGTGAAAACACAAAGTTGGGAAACAATTTCATGACAAATCCTTTTTTTGTATAATTTCCAATTTCTTGGCCAATAAAAAAGTCAACAATCCTTTTCGGCCGAGAGTTGTTATATTTCTTAGATGAGAAATTAACCACAGTTAACATTCTCTCATCCGAGAGTTGTTCCATAGTTAGATAATGTTTCAGCCAAGAGTTTTAAACCTTCTCGTCCAAGAGTATTGGCATAATTTTTACATTAAACTCTCGAAATGGTTTCTCAGCTGAGAGATTAGATTCCTTTTTAACTCTCGGTCAAGAAATGTTTAACTATATAAATCCAAACCCCCTCCTTGCCTAGCCGACCATCGTCATTATTTTCCTAGTTTTTCATTGTCAGGCTTTCACCGCGAAAACCAAGTCATTGCATTTCACGCTTAGTTATTGGCTTTTCCAAGATTCCGCTTAGTCCATCCTCTCCATTTCACTAGTTTTTCGGTCAGGGTAAGAGGTTTTCAGAGCATCCACCATCGCACCATTTGAGGTTTTTCGGTCAGGCAGGGTAACAGTTTTTCACGCTTGGTAAGGCCTTTTCGGGCTTGTAAACAAAGTTTGGGCACCCATTTCATGTGCCATTTTAGTCGACCATCATCATCGTTCTGGTTCTTGCCAAGATGAAGGGGTTTCCACTTAATTAGGTCAAAATTTTCTATCCTGGTACATGCATTTTTTCATTCTCTGCATCCGAAGATACATGCTACATTTATTTCTTGAAATTACCTATTCTCAATGCGTCTTATTCAGACTCTCTATCTTCTGGTTATGCCACAATTTATGTATTGAATTTACCATCTCTTGGGGGAGAAGTATAATTGTTAACCAAAATTCCCCCAACCCACCAGAATTCGGCAACGAAATTCTTATTTAAAACATAATTTAGAGGGTTTAAATCTCAATTTTAACAATCTGGGTTATCTATGCAGTTTTCAAAACAGGTATTTAGTCTAGAATAGGAAATTGAAAGTGATAACATTGCAAATTGATGATAATAACAATTTCCCAGACCCCAAACGTAAAAATCGCCTCCCTTCATCCACCCCATTTCAGATACAGGTCATCGTTAGGAACATAGCCACTCATTTATGTGTGGTGGATTGGTCAGCATCTCTATCTACTATGTCCCATTAAAATTTGCAACAATTGGGCTCTCCTACTATTATTCCATCAAACACTGAGTTTCAAGATTTTTATGGTCGAGTTTACCCCTAAGTAATCCCATACCCATACATCTTGTACCTTCCTAGTCACGTACTGCAATAGTTCATGCACGAACACCTCCTTCCTGAGCACATGTTATTGAAACTAAGAGAGGACCTGACCTAGCCTACTTGATGAATGGAATTTTGACAACTCACTTGTGGGATCTCCAAATAGTTATAGGAACTACTTGAGTTATGAGATTCTATGGAAGGGAGTAGGCACTTACAACATTCATATTAACTTTAGATACGTGCTGCATGAATGTCAATGAGTTTTTGGTTATCTTTTATCCTACGCGTCTCGTCCAGTAGTTGTAGTATGAGTTTACTACCCAGCTGTAGTGTGAAAATGTCTAGCTGTAGGGTTTGTACCTAGCCTGTATATAGCCCCATATGTGCTCTTAATATTTTCTTGCCTCTTATGGCACTGTGAGATGATGAGGTGTGGCATTGTGAGGTGCTGAGCTGTTCGATCCAGTTATGAGAGCCTGCATATTGAAACGCTCACTACTAGAGTCTGGCTCTGGCCCAAAGTTGAGGCATGCTCTCTAATCACCTGTTAATAAGGGGCATGGGTCCCTTTAATAAACAAAATCGTGAATGATAGAAGTATTTTCAATTGGGCAGCCATCATTTATTATTCTTTGACAGAAACCATCAGAGCTGCAAAAGAGCCCAAACCTGGTAAGCATCCTGAGTTTTACATTAGCTCCTACTTAATGGACATGATCTATGCTACCAATGAATTTACCAGAATGGACTTTGAGACATGTTGTTTCCATACGAGCATATCAATTATGACATATTACTGACAGACAATGAGAGCTCTTGGGCCCTGCTAGGAACTGATTTGGCATTCGATAATAAACCTGTAATTAGCTTAAATAAATAAACCATGACCGAGAAATCATTCAATTGAGAGGGTGAGCATAGCTAGTCGAGAGGGCTGAGTAGTGATACATACGTCATTCAAGGTTACCTCTTCAATGAACCCTATGATTAAATGTGCCTTTTGGATAGGAGTTCTTTGACTAGATGTAGTAGGTGCCATAGATGTAAATAAGGAGGTTAAAAAGGAAGGGGACTAGCTGGATAACAACATGGCTAATGAAATAGCAAGCAATGACTAGCTATCCCGAGTAAATGAATTTTATATATGCTTAGGTCAGCATTCTTAGGATGGAGAGGGCCCTTGTTATTTTCTTATCATTGTTGTTGCTTACACTAAGCCCTACGATAAGCCATACACTACTCTATGTTGTGGTCATAAACCTAGTGGTATTCATATAATTTGCTAGGCTCAGGTCTAGGATGGTTCTAAGCACATATGGATTTAGCCTACTATGGAGGAGTGAAAGTGTCTATAGGTGGTGTAGTAGCAATGGGAGGAGCAACAATGGGTATTGGTGATGTCTAAGGCTATTAGGTTTGGTGGTTACGCTGTAATATCTACATTGGTGGTTATTATTGATAAGGAGGATATGCTGGGGAAGCCTGTGGCTATGTAGTAGATGATACAATTCCAATATGGGCTCGGTGTCTTGGGCATAGCTGGTAGGAAACAGAGCTAGTAGTAGAGGTACCTTACCCCCTTTCACCATAAATTCTACCCCTAAAAACTAGTCACTTTCGACCGAGTTTGTGCACGCAGGATCGACTAAGAAGGAGAGGAATTGACTTTATTTATCGAAGAATACTTTATTTAGGACGATTAATGCCTTATGAGGAGGTCTTATAAACTAAGGCTGGTTCCTAAGAGTTTTATTTTTTTCCTTTCCTACAAAGGAGTGAGCAACCAACCCTTGTTTTACCTTGCTCAGGTCATTCACCATAGATTTTAACAACTTGTTCACTTCCTCCATGCTCATAGGATTCATGTATAAAGGTTACTAGTATAGTGGGTTATTAATAGTCCCCCCCCCCCCCCCCC